>JAGTTH010005656.1:0-11619 GCA_022606485.1 Agraylea sexmaculata | reverse complement strand
TGTTAATTTGTAGATTTGTTTTTTTGCTATTAACCCATTGATATAATATAATCAAACACATGCGGCGTTTCCGTGCAATTTGGTGCAGGTTAAGTGGAAAGTCATCCCATGGTTTAACTATCACGATAACTAATAATACAACACCACCATAATGTAGGAAAGGGAAGTTAAATTTAGACACGACCGTAAATTTGCCCCTGTTTATCCGCCGAAATCACTTTCAGTCAGCCTGACAAATAAACCGAAACACATCCTCTCAAAGGGTCAATATTATTAACCTAATCCCAGTATATCCTTATTAATTATTATATTAACAATTTACAAGGAGATACATTGATACAATGATACAGATCAAAGGCTGTATTCTTATATATATATATATATATATATATATATATATATATATATATATATATATATATATTGATACATATATATATATATATTGATATATATATAGCAGCATATATATATATATATATGTTATATATATATTTATAATATATATATATATATATATATATATAGTTGTTATATATATATATATATATTTATATATATATAGAGATAGTATATATATATATATATATATATATATATATATATTTTATATATATATATGCTATATATTACCTGATTCACTTAAGCGGGAGTCGAACCAATAATCTCATACATTATTAATTATTTTAATAAAATTATGATAAAATACAAAATACATCTATGTATTGATTTTGTATAATTATCATGTAATATTCGAACTCATCGAAACGAAAATTAAAAAAATGTGTTAGTGTATTATTTCAACATATAAGTATAGAAGTAAGAGTGATTAAATGTTCTACTCTATTTAATTCTATATACATAAATTAATCAAGGTATTTTTTAAATATATTTTTATATGTAAATATACGTTTTTGATTTGTATTAGAATAATAGAGATAAATATAAAAAAATAAAGAGTTTGGGAATCGCTTAAAATTTTCGTTTTTTAATGACAGTTTGTTATTATTAGGTAAAATAAATATAGTTAAAATTGTGCAATTAGTCAATTAATTTTTTATTATTAATAATATAAGTTCACTTAATTGGTTGGTTTTTTGAGTGGATTAAACAAGTATGAATCCAAGTTAATTTTTTTGTAGGTCAAGGGCTTCAATAATATTTCACGAAAGCTCAATTTCATCAGAAACATTTCAGTTGATTTCAATCAAGTCTCGTCTGTGAATTTTCAATATTATTTTATTACTAACCCTATGGAAATTTTCGTGATGGCATTTTAAGTATGTGTGTGGTTTAATATACAGTTAAATAGGTTCTTAGAATATTTGTATGGAATTGCCAGTGGGAAGTTTTGAATGGCATAAAGTTTCCGGCTTTATGGAATCTCCATTACCCACTGAAAACATTTTCCATCGTATTAATTTCACGGAATTCATGTCTTTGGATTATTTATTTGTGGACGATTACAAATTTTCATTATTATGAAAAATATACATATAAAAAAAATGTTTTTCTTTGCTTGAATGTAACCTGTTAATCGGTATTCATCTTCAAAACCAAGAAATCTTGATCAAAATAATCAATCCAATTCATTCAAATGTCCGAAATTTGTCATTTGCTCTATAAATATTAGCAAAAAAGCAATATTTTAATAAAAATCATTATTTATAGGTTGTCCCATACCAAGTTGCCGTATTTAATGAAGAAATGTATGTATTTTTCGGCGACTTGATGTGGGACAAATTATATTTTTTAATTGTTAACCCGTTTTTTGTTTTAATTGTTGACTTAATTGGTGTTGATAAATAAAAAAAAATGTTGTTTTGAAATTAATTAATTTATTTTGTATACGACCTGAGAGGCTTTATGAGGTTTTGACAATTATATTGTTTTTTTAGACACAAAAACTTGATAATTCGTTGTATGTTGTTGATCTTAACTATTAATAGTTACACAGGTCACTGAATTAATAATAAGTATTTACCTTACAATACAATAAATCAGAGTAAACTAAGACGATCGATCGGGATTTTATTAATATTATTCCAGACTGTAACCGCTCAAATAATTTTATTTTGCGGTGTGCTATATAAATTGAAGACTATTTTTAACTTGATTTATTATCACTACAATCGGATTAAACAAAGCCTTGGAAATGTAATGAATATATCCGAGTAAGACAAATATAATATTTGGTTAGTATAAATTGGCATTGTTGTGGATGTAATAAGGTTCAGGTGTGTTTTGGTTGAATGTAATGGATGATCCTTTGTGTTCGTATTGACAATGGTTGTCTAAAGCCTGTCACATGAAACTGTTATGTTTGAATAATCCTATAGTTATAAAAATACGGATTTATTAATTATATGTATATTATAACAGTGACAATGCTCGGTGGTTTAGTGGTTTTCAGTGTAGTTTGTTTTCACAGTATATGAACACAGTTTCACATTCGACCGGCTGTAAAATTATGTTAAGTGTTAGTCACCCTTTAAATTGTATTATAATATGGGGGGTGTTAAACTTTATTTTAATTGTTAAATAAATAAATAATTATGCTCCTAACAAACGTAATAGCTCAGGGGACAGGCATTAAAAAAATGTGGCCATGGGTTCAAATCCCGCTCAAGTCAAAATAATAATCGGTTATTACGATTGGGATATCGGAAATAATATTAATAAAATCCCGATCGACCATTTTGATCCAGGTTTACTCTGATTTCCTGGACACTATTAATAGGTAGTAATTTAAAAAAACTAAAAAATGTAAAAACCTTTCTACTATTAAATATATTATTTCATAATCATGGATTTTTTGTATTTTATATCAAAATACAATGTCTTATTACGAACGTAATTGAATCTTTTCCCATGAAACATTCCCGTTAAATCAATCAATGAAAAACAAGAAAAAACAAATCATTTCTTCATTACATTCTTAGATAGAGAGGTGTAAAAATAATTAACTAAATTGTTTATCTACTTTTATCATATATATTTTTTATTAGAAAAATAAGTGCGGTGAGTTGAACGGCAGATTATATTATAATATTAGTTTAAATGAATTCTCTTAAATCCAAGTTATAATATTATATTCAATTTAAAAAATTTCGTGAATTAAATTAATTTAATTAATTTAAATTAAATAAATTTTCATAAAACGATGACTCCAAAAAAAGATGTGTGTTTTTATGCTTTTAATTAATTTAATTCTATTAGCCTCATTTATACATTTACAAGTCCAAATTTATTTTTCTAGAACGCTTACGAACAAGTAGTGATTTATTATAGTTTGACTAATTAAATATTCACCTTAATATCTAGGCAATCAGAGTAAAGTAAAATATGATGATTTTTTGAAAGTTTGAAGTTTTCCACCCCTGAAACACAATATATGTATTTTATTTTCGAGGGTGAGTAAACAAACACGAACATTATATCGATCGGCCATAACTCGAGTTCACTCTAATGTATGAAATTAACCTCTTAAATCTCTTTCACATACACTCGACTTCCTCTTTCTTCAAATATACTGGTTGAGTATCTAAAATATACATTTGATCATCGGCCGGTTTAAAATTAGTCCGGTTGAAGAGGGACTTAGGCATAAATATTATTTCCATGTGGCAACACTACACGATTTGTTTAAAAGCCTTAAAAGCATAAAAAGAGTAATGTAGTGCCAGCATTTAAATAATTCAGTATGGACAGCGCTGAAAGCTCACAGGTCGTTAACTTTCAGTTAAATATTGAGGCCTCTCCACAACACATCAACTATTCTTTCAGCATTTACAATCTCCATCATCTTTATTGAGAATGTAACACTTTTATATATTCAATCATTATTATGCAACAGTAGCGCTGAAAATATGCAAGCCCGAAATAATCATTATGAAGATTGGTAAGAAGACCACACACATTTTTATATAAATATTTTTAGAATTAATATAAATGGGTTAGTAAAAACTCCACTAAATAATTAAGCAATTTATTATAGATATTAAAATGACAAATTTTATACATATTTAATGTAATATAGGATGGACTTAAATATTTTCTATTAATGCCCATTTTTAGAATCTTCGGACTGTGGGTTTTATGAAAATCTAAAAAATAAGATACAAATTCACTGGTTGATTTTAGTGAGTTTGTATACAGGGTGGACTTAAATTAACTGAGAATATTTTAGGGGTAGAGTATCGCAAGAATAAGTGAAAAAATATATTATTTATTTTTTATTATTACTTAAAAATATTAATGATTCTGTGAAATACCTAGTAGTGTCTGTCGCGTGTGTTGTATATTTTTAATGAAAAGTTAAAATATAAAATACAGACAAGAAGATGCTTTTATTAAACTATTAAAATGCAATTAAAAATATTTAACGCATTAAAATCTTTTATAGTTGTTTGACAATTTATTGAGGAAAACAAAGTATACATACATACATATATGTTTATGTATAGAATAGCAAATGGGAGTAAATGGTAGTTACTATTAAATGGTATTTGCGTTCTTTTTTTGGTTAAAAATGTATTAAAAATGTGCAGTTTTTCCACTTATAACATAAATTGTAATAATCTTAAAATATGTACTGTTATATCATTATTATGTATATTTAATTGTCTACAACGTTATAGTTGAATATTGTAACTATTTATAATCGTTCTTATGGGGTATATTTATAGATTTATAAAATTGAGGCATCTAAACAACACAATGCTTGAAGCGAAAGTGATCTAAACGTCACATAACCAAGATGGCGCGGAATCACCCACCCCCACCCGTTATTTACATCGATAGGTCAGTAAAAATATGCACAAAAAATGTAACCCAAGTTGTATTTTATTTATTTATTTGTATAGACAAGACAAGATAGAAATAATAATATTAAAAAAGGTTTAAACCAAAAGTGGAAAGTATATAAAAAATAAATTATAGTATTATATTAAAATTTGTGTATAAAACGTATACATAGAATGTATAGAAAATAAAATTAATTTAAATATAATAAGATGTAGGAAGTGATCGTTTATATTTTACTATACAAGGTCGTTCCTAACAACAAGCTTTGTAGGTGGCAGAATTTGTGGAAAGAGATCACCAAGGTGCGCAAATTCATTGGCAAGTCGTGTAAAACTTAATAATGAATTTAGATATATTTTTTAAAAATGCGCTCAGTAACAGGTAAGATTGTTTATCAGCTATTTAACGGTTTGTTTATTGAATGTGTGTTCTTTCGCAATGTTGTTATTGCTATGGACTAATTTTAGTATGTGTTGAATTAGATGCGTCTGTCTGTCTGTGTTGATAAAAAGGATCACATATCGAATGCATTTGTCGACAAGTTATACTTTTATTTGTTTTGGCAGCTAAATGTGTTCGGATAACTCTCGTGTAAACTATCGTAGTCAAATTTTGTACCAGGATAATGTAGGCCGTTATAAATATTTGACTTTCGTAAGCAATCGTAGGGTAGGGTTTTTTATACACAACAAAATGTTAGTTAATTGTCTGTCGGTGATCTTAACTATTACTAGTTACACAGGTCACCGACTTAATAATCAGTATTTACCTTACAATTCAGAGAATCAGAGTAAACCTGGATCAAGACGATCGATCGGGATTTTATTAATATCATTCCCGATCTCTCCAACCACTGTATGGTAACTATAAAAACAATATACCCTCTACGATCATCGATAATCCCTTTGATCGTTTATTAACGACCCACTAAAAATCACATTTTTTTATTATTTAAAAAACAAAACAGTTTAAAAGAGTAATCACCGTCCCCTTCCAATGGGGGATTATCGTAAATTTTATTCAGAGAGCGTTTACCAAATAAAATGTCGCCGTTGGTTACGTTTTTGTTGAACATTGTAAAACAAAGACACTTAAATTAAACATTCACCGGACTCTTTATTTTCAGTTATTATTATCACAATTAATTGTCTGTCGGTGATCTTAACTATTACTAGTTACACAGGTTACCGACTTAATAATCGGTATTTACCTTACAATACGGGAAATCAGAGTAAGCCTGGATTAAGATGATCGATCGCGATTTTATTAATATTATTCCCGATCTCTCAGTCGTAATAACCGATTATTTTTTAACTTGAGCGGAATTTGAACCTATGAACACAGTATTTGTAGTCACACATCTTATCCCCCGGTTAAATATTATTAAAAAGAAACATCACTGTTTAGATTAGAAAGTTATTTAAAACAAATCGTTGGCTAAGTTTACACTTGCTGTATGTCCAAAAATAATACTTTAAACTCCACAATAAAGACATAAGTATTTTTATTTACTACAGTACTCCATATATTTTTGGAGAGTTTTATCTACTCTTATTGCCCAAATATTGCAATATTTTTTTTTTTTTTTTATATACTAGACAGTTGCGTGTATACCACAATATATATAGTAAAGTGCTCCCGCATGGTGTCGCAAGTTCGAAAGTGACGAGTGCACAAGTGACACAACCACCAAACCGGTCTTGCTCCGACTTCTCCTGTCCGGTATCATACTGTTCACTTATATTACACTGTAATTTCTCCACACTATATACAAGACAATGGAACTGGATCATCAATGTCCTGTTGCCGCATCGACTACAAATACGCTAGATTCTTGGATCAAAGCCCCGACAAAAACAAAGAGAATATCCAGTCCGGAGACTGCCAGTAAAGCCAAACAGGCATGCCCAAATAAGAACTGGCTTGCTGTGCCAACAGCAAATCGCTTTCAACAATTAGAAGACAAACAAGAGGAGCAAGCGATTGGCAAAAATACGCCAAAGCCACCACCTATATTTGTGCACGCAGTAGAGAACATCAAACCACTGACAGACTTCTTAGAGCAAGTAGCTCAAGGAGCATACTACATTAAACAGCTGGGTAAAACCCAAGTAAAAATACAGATCACTAAGTCTGAAAAATATATACCTGTAATCACAGGTTTAAAAAATAGAGATACCGAGTTTCATTCGTATCAGACGAAAGAAAGCCTATATATAAGGCTATAATCAAAAACCTTCACCACACGGCAGATATCGCCGAAATAAGCGAAGAGCTCGCAAGTCACGGCCATGATATTATCAGAATAACAAACATGTTGCAAAAAACCACCAAAACCCCACTGCCTATGTGTCTTTGTGAATTGAGACAAAAATAAATTTACAAAATTGACACCATAGTCAGCTGTAAAGTCGTGATCGAGCCACCAAGGCCTCAAAAAGAGGTCATACAATGCAAAAAGTGTCAAAGATACGGACACACCGCCAAATATTGCAACAGGAATCCGCGTTGCGTAAAGTGCGCAGGTGAGCACGCAACAACTGCTTGCAACAGAACAACAAGAGACAACAATGTAAAGTGTGTAAACTGCAACGGGAATCATCCTGCAAATTACAAAGGTTGCGAAACACGCAAAAAGCTACAATCGAGTCAATTTCCCGTATTGAGAAAGAAAACAATTTCAAAACCGACAAACAATTTAACTAATACTGCCACTTTCACAACCAATGACATGCCAAAGTCGTATGCTCAAGCCACCAAACATATCGAGCCAACTCCCGAAAAACCACAAGACAGTAATATTCTAAATAATTTAATAATTAAAATGGACAAACTCATGGAACTTGTCATGAAAACCATGGACAACATGGCACAGATCATGGCAGCTCTTGCCCTAAATAAAAAATGATGCTTGTATCGAAAACACACTTTACCGAAAAAAGCTACATAAAAATTCCCATGTATACTCTATATACGACGAATCACCCCGATGGAACTGCGAACGGCGGAACAGCGGTGATAATTAAAAACACTGTGAAACATCATCTCACTGAAAAATATGATCGAGACTATCTCCAAGCAACCACAATTGCTGTGAACATTTTGACGATTACTTCAGAACACTTGAAGCGGATAAATTCATCGCAGGTGGGGACTTCAATGCCAAACACCAACAATGGGGGTCTAGACTGGCCACACCCAGGGGGAGAGAACTGTATAAAAGTATGGCAAACAACAAGTTGACTCATCTATCGACTGGTGAACCAACATATTGGCCTACAGATAGAAGAAAAACACCGGACCTCATAGACTTCTGCGTAGTGAAAGGAATTCCAATCGAAAGACTGAGCGCAGAATCTTGCCTCGATCTGTCATCAGATCACTCACCTGTTATTATTAAATACAGCTTGCTACAACCGATTATCAAACCCAGTAAATTTACACTCGGTAACCGTCACACAGATTGGGAATATTTTAGACATATCTTAAATGAAAATTTGAAATGTGATATACCATTGAAAACAGAAGACCAACTTAACACCGCAGTTATTCACTTTCAAAATCAAATTAATTCCGCAGTGAAAAAAGCCACGCCCAATATGTCAAAAAAACCACACTCAACAGATGATTTTCCCCGCTGGATTCAGGAAAAAATACATGAAAAAAGACGCATTCGTAAAGAATGGCAAAATACTCGAAGCAAGGAACTCAAGAGAAAACTGAACGAAGCAATAAGAGATATTAAAAATATCCTATGTGAATGGAAAAATAAAGGGATTCAATCCTACCTGGAAGATCTTACAGCAACCGACGCTACAGATTATTCTCTATGGAAAGCTACAAAAAAACTAAAACGGCCCCAAATATCCATACCGCCCATCAAAACGGCTGACGATAAATGGGCAAAAACTACCAGAGAGAAATCAAACGAGTTTGCGAAACATCTCAAGGAAGTATTTACACCAGCGGAAAGGATGTGTTCCCCTGAAGAAGAAAGTCACATTCATAATTTATTAGATAGTACGGAACATAAAGAAAACTATTATGTCAAAATTGGACTTCAATGCGTCAAGCATGTTATAAAATATGAAGTACGCGCAAAAAAAGCGCCAGGACATGACATGATTACCGGGAAGATAATCAAAGAATTGCCAGATATCGGATTAAGATTTCTAACCATAATATTTAACGCGATACTTAGAATGGGTAGCTTCCCTAGACAGTGGAAAATAGCAGAAATTATTATGCTACCTAAACCAGGTAAACCACCCGAAGAAGTCACTTCATATCGACCGATAAGCCTCCTGCCAATATTTTCCAAAATATTTGAAAAAATTCTACTGCGCAACATGAAACCAATACTTTTTCAAGAACACATGATCCCTGATCATCAATTCGGTTTCAGAGAAGCGCACTCGACAATTGAACAAGTTCATCGAGTTGTGACGATCATAGATCGCTCCATACAAGAAAAAAACTACTGTTCAGCAGCATTCTTAGATATCAGTCAAGCTTTTGACAAAGTCTGGCACCCAGGCCTGCTTTATAAAATCAAAGGAAAACTGCCCAAAAACATGTATGATATTATCAAATCGTACTTGACCGATAGACAGTTTTTTGTTAAATATGACAACGAAACTTCAAATCTTAATACCATAAGATCTGGAGTACCGCAAGGGAGTGTAATAGGTCCTGTACTGTATCTAATATATACAAACGATCTCCCAAAAACCGACAACACAACACTGGCTACATACGCTGACGATACCGTCATACTCGCTTCGGACAAAGATCCAACAGCTGCCTCACAATTCCTCCAGAAACACCTTGACGCAATACAGAAATGGCTTGAAGTATGGAGAATTAAAGTAAATCAAACCAAATCGACACACGTGACATTCACAAACAAAAACAGACATGTCCACCAGTGAAAATTGGTGGGAAAAATATTCCACAAGAAGACTCGGCTAAATACCTCGGTATACACCTTGACAGAAGCCTAACATGGCAAAAACACATTAAGACAAAGAGACTTCAAATGGAACATAAAAAAAGACAAATGTACTGGTTGATTGGCAGACATTCCCAACTCACACTTACAAACAAGCTATTGCTGTATAAAGCAATAATCGAACCCATTTGGACATATGGATGTCAACTGTGGGGGACAGCTAAGGATACTCATATCAGCAGTATCGACAGGTTACAAAACAAGACCCTGAGAGCAATTTTAAATGCTCCGTGGTATGTACCCAACTGGGTCCTATTACAGGACTCTAAAACAATGACAGTACGCGAAGAATTGAAAAAATTCAGCGAAACGTACCACAGTAGATTAAAAAGTCACCCGAACGTACTAGCGAGGGACTTATTGACCGTAGACTACGCAAGACGTCTACAAAAATACAGATAACTTGACTTGCCAGCAAGATTCAAGGACTGACAATGGTGTTTACTTGATAAAACAAGTATGAACACTCGAACACTTATAACCTAAACACAACGCCGGGATTGAGTCGTCACTGGACAACCAACCCTCAAGACAATGTGACAACAGACGACGAGTAAGATGTCTTTAGACAGGGTACTCAAAAATATAAATAAAAAAAAAAAAAAATATACTAGACAAAATATTACTATTTGGATTCTGGGTTATTTAAAAATAAAATTTTAAACTCCACTATATAGTATATAGTATAGTAAGTCATTTAGTACTCCATACAGTTTGGAGAATTTTATCTATTATTGTCGTACAAATATTGCAATAATCATTATTATATACAAGATAAAATAATAAATAATACATTTTATAAAATCTCTTTAAACAAGAATGTTTTTTACTACTACCCTAGTTTTATTATTATTTTTGATCAGTGGGTTACACGATAAGTTAGTCATTGTATTAAAATGCCAAACAGTTAAATAATTTTACCAGATGTTGTTATTTATTTTGGTGGATTCGAAAAATATACTCTACAAGCCAGGACTTCAGAATAAGCTTGAGATGATCTAGATTTTATCAAAATTCTTCCAAATAAGTATAATATCTAGTACCGTAAAATCTTGATAATCTGACATATGTGAGACGACAAATTGTCGGATTAGCGAAAAAATCCAGATTATCAAATTTCTTAAAGTATTATATAAAATGAAAAATACTAAAATGTAAAGAGGAAAATATATGAAAGAAGGCGCGTCTGATAAAAAATTCGCAAAATATTAAATAGAAAATAAGAATATTCATCAAAAGTTACATTGTTGATAGGAAATATCTCAAAGTAAACTGGCAGAGTGTTCTTGAAGTTATAGCCGATATTGAGAATGATATTAAATAAACATATAAAGCTTCACCAATAAACATTAAAGGCTCAAAGCAAATTATTTATCATACACCTATGTTTATAACACGAGAATACTAAAATAACACTCTTACACGTGGCGGCCATATTCATCAATTATTTTTAGAAATATGGACAAATAAATTATACACGCTGTCTTTTCGTGAGAATCTTCATTCAAGGATACTTTAACTACGAGTTAGTAGTAAAGAATTTATTGTATTTTGATTCTTAAGTTTGTAGGGCAAACATCAAACTCACCGCAAACAGCTGTAATATTTATTTAGAATTTCAAATAAAAAATACTAGCTTTGTTATAATATATTTTATTCTAACATAACTTAGTCTTAAATGCACAATGAATTTTAATACTTGTATCCCAATGCATAACGTTAATTAAGACCCTAATAACTTACACACATACACCTTAGCGTTTTATATATATTATATTTTTTAATTATTACGTGCATATCCA
>JAGTTH010005655.1:0-67879 GCA_022606485.1 Agraylea sexmaculata | reverse complement strand
AGACAGGTTGTATATATTTTATTTATTTATCCGCTCTTCACCAATTAGTGAATGTGCCCCTATTTGACTTTTTGAATAATATTTAGTGTATTGAAAATGTTCAAGAAGGACTTTTATTACTGTCATTGACAATCGATAAACGAATTACTAGTCATTTTGTCAATCTCTGTTTTATAAATGCGGGTGTGTCTTTTTTTATATTCAATAATTTGTTTCTCAGGGGGAATCTCTATTAAATTTTTGTCGCTTCATTGAACAATACTTGATTTTGTAACAGAACAAAGTGTGTCTAATTCGGCTGTCAATTGCTGATGATATTGGGTTTATTATGCTATACAAATTATGAATATAATAATAATTATAACAAATTATGAAATAAAGTATACCAAAAATATTCTTAACATATTAATACTCTTTATGAATAAAAAGTAAATACTCAGGTGTCCTCAAAGCAACTATAGAGGTAAACACTACTGTGAAATTTATTTTATTATTTTTTTATTTAACAGTCAAGCTTAATACGGACAATATTAGATGATTTCTAAAATCTGGATTAATTGCTTAAATAATTAAAGAAGACCTTTTATTTAAACATCCACGTTTTCGACTATAAATATGATCAGTAATTATTTTGTGCCTTAACAATAATTGATAGATTAACAAGTATTTATTTATATAATACTCACATATATACTGCATTTAATGTACTGTACATATTTACACTTGTAAATCTATTAATATTTATTCATTCTTATTCATATTCATTGAAAACGTGTGCATTTTATTAGACAAAAAGAGACTTTGAACTCGGTAAAATATTTACTTTCGACATTTTCTCGGACGGTTCATCGCCATTTTATAAAACGTATTATTATGACACACGTCTATTGTATTTTATTTTAATTCAATTCTACGAATTAATATTAGAGAAAAACAAGTGTTTATTTTTTTTACTTGTACGTATAAAAATGCAAATATACCGCAAACTGAATCATCGCTTTATTAGCGTCATTGTCATTTTCGCAAGCATCCGATTCTCAATATTATGTCAATGGATTAATCATTATTAAATATCAATTATTTAATAAATTTTGTCGTTTTTTATTCTCGTGTTATTTTTTTCAACATTAGACACTACAAAGGTTAAATTTTTAATTATATTCCCTGAATATTTCATAAATTAAATGATTTAATTTGATTTTTCGTATACTTGTTACAACAATCTAGTAACACAATAATTTAATTAATAAAATTATAATCTTTGAAATCTTCCCAGAATGCCCCACAATTAACTTAGTAATTTTTCACATAAAAATGTATGATTATTTGATAAATATTAACTATAGATGTATAATTTATCAATATATAGTGTAAACTGTTATACAAATATGTATGGGATAATTCAAATAAAAAATCATATTTTAATTAAAAGTAATCCGTGCAGTGTTCAAATACCAAAAAGTGCACCCACACTTTTAATTAATCAACAACAGAAATAAAAGACAACAATATATATAACTAATTAATTATGAATAAGTGCGTGTGTCTAAAGTTTGAAATTTACTCTACGAACATAATGAAAAGCGCAACATGAGCGATCATTTATAATAACGAAATGATTGTTTACATTTCAATTCAATGTAGGTACTATATTATTGTGATTATTAATAAAATCAGGTTTACTCTGATATCCTGGACTGTAAGGTAAATACTGAAGCGAGTATTAAGGCCTTTCGGTGACCTTTGTAATTAGCAATAGTTAAGATCAACTACAGATAAAATTAACAGGTTGTTGTCTAAAAAAACAAAATTTGTAAAATACTTCTAAAAAACTTCTAAGCCCCACATAAAAAAATTAATTAATTAAAATATTTTTTTTTAATCTTATATTATTTCTTAAAATATTTCCATTGCTCTAAAGTCCACATTGATGCATATAATATCGAATATTTTCTTTTTTTGGGTGTGTATATTTTAAAATAAATTTTACATGTTAGTTTTTCTATCCTTGTATAAGGAATTGTCAAATTTGTGCCACTTTAACTATAACTTTCTCTTTTGAATCGCAATACGGCCGCAGCTTAAAAACATACGCAACATCAAATCCGGCTTTAAATATTGTGTAGTACGTGTGAATATTAATTAATATTTTCAAGCGATGATTCTGTGTATAATATTTTTGTTAGGCATGCAACAGACCTTGAACCGTTTTGTAATGTTATTGTATTTGTGATGATAACTTTGGTATATAAATAGTATTTTTTTTTTTAAATAGTCTTGTGACTGACATAATCGAAATGTGTTTGTTTTTACAACAGAAACGCAACATATTGCTAAACAACGCGTTGTAATTGGAGTAGAGCCAATTCCCATTGCCCACATCCGTAATCGTTATGTTTGCTACTCCATTCATAAATCACTCATAATCATATTATTTTAATTTTTTTGCTATATTTTGACTATTAAATTGTTCGTGACGATGGGCGTTTCGTGGAAATTAAATCAATTATTTTTTTACGATTTATCATCCCACCAATTCACACGTCTAATTCTGGATGTGGTCGGTGCTTGGATTTTATTTTAAAATAAATTATATAAAAAAAATATTTTGACGACGCTAAATCGCATATAAATTTTCTATTTATTTATCATTATATACAAATAATAACAATTTTCGATGTTACCAATCAAGTTAAATTTTGGCACTTACTCGTTATAAAGAATGCACGATTAAATATTCGTTATTATATGCATCAATGTGGACTTTAGAGCAATGGAAATATTTTAAGAAATAATATAAGATTAAAAAAAACATATTTTAATTAATTAATTTTTTTATGTGTGGCTTTTTAGAAGGATTTTACAAATTTTGTTTTTTAGACATCAGCCTGTTAATTTATTTTTTATTTTAACTGTAGCTGATCTTAACTATTGCTTATTATACAGGTCACCGAAAAGGGCTTAATACTCGCTTCAGTATTTACCTAACAGTCCAGGATATCAGAGTAAACCTGATTTTATTAATATTATTCCCTATCTCCCAGACGTGGTAACCGATCTTTTTTTTCTTGAGTGGGATTTGAACCCACGATTGTATTTTTAGCCACCACCTTATCCCCTGATATATTAGGCCGGTATTAATTTAATTGATTAATTTATTTCACGTTTAGTTTAGTAATAATAATTTAGTATTGTTCCAAATTTACCCGAAATAAAAAAGGGCACCCAACACACGCTGTTACACAGCTGTAATTATTTTTATTAAGGGTTATAAAATAGTACACTTTAAAATTATAATTTATTTGAAAATATTGAACTCTCTTAGCACGTACACAATTTCGATTAATTAATTGATTTTTATTCATATTCTTAAATATTCATCACTATTCTTTCACACGGAAACCGTAGTTGTGTGTAACGTAAATTCTTCCAGCATATGTATAAATGCTTTCGGTATGTAAGGTAACGTGCACACTTTGGCCTGTATCGTATGATATAATAATTGATTGTAAGGCTATTACACTTTTTATTCACCCTATGGTTTACATGATTGTAGATTGCACTAGGATATTGTAAAGTCCCCTTGTATGATGGCGCCGTAGTATCGAGACGCAATGGCGCCCGTCACGATGTCTCCCTCGCTTTTACCTGAAAACCAAAAGCAAATTAAATATACACACCATATGGATACAAATATGAGGGTGCCAAATTGAACAAAAATTACTGCCCCCTTCACTCACAACTATCTAGCTCGTATATTCTATTCCCGAGAGTACCAACAACTGATCAAACAGAGTGCATTTAGGACAATTTCGTATCTATATTCGTTGTCTATACAATAGAGAGTATTTTAAATATATTTTTATTATAAATATTGCTCAGATTAATGGTAACTGAAGTACTTAGTTTTATGGCAAGTTTGGCGCCGACTCCCCCATCGTTTGTAAAAAAAAAACTATAAATTTTCGTTAAAAACATCCCCCATGCCAGTTGACCAACACACGCGCTGTCTGTACTTTTATGGGGGTGTATTATTTTAAAAATAAAACAAATTGATGATAATATAAGTAGGGGGGATTTTACAATCGAGTGATTTTATTTATTTTCTATTTTGTATACAATATTATAGTTAATTTTATAACCGAGTGCAATCTTTTCCACTTCCATGTTGGTCCGACATTAAAATAGCGATTGTACACAAATTTATTGTAAATTTCATGACGTAGAGCAGTTAAATTTGATCTGATGTATGAAAATAAAATATGAAAGAGTTCTCGGAATATTACGATGATAATATATTTTACGATGTCGTTAATTTTAAATATAGTCGAACACAATTCACGGTCTTTAACGATAGGACTTGACGTGGATAATAATTAAAATGATTTTTTTATTCATATGTAAAACGCTTTCATATACGTGAAAATATTTCAATTGTTAACTGGATATTTAGTAAGTAGTATTGGATTAAAAATATTTACCTTACTACTTTGCGTACATTTATACAGAAATTCATATATATATATATATATATATATATATATATATATATATATATATAAGTTATATATATATATATATATATATATATATGAATTTCTATATATATATATATATATATATATATATATATATATATATATATGAATATATATATATATATATATATATATATATATATAATAATAAGACCAAAATATAAAATAAAACAATAGTAAAAGTATCAAATAATTCATGCCGGATCTAGTCCAAGTGGGTGTAATAAAGTGCTTTGACGTATTCGAACTCTGCAACGATTTGCTTTATTATTTTATTTCAACTCTCTGATATTTACACAAAATATTCTTTGATATACATCTACACTTACACATACATCAAATATTCATGGGATAAACTAAAATGTTGAATGCAAATTTCAACAGTAGTAATTTTATTTTATTAATTTGTATTATTATGTTATAAGATTGATCTGTTCATATCTAAAAATGCAAATAGAATAATACATTTTACCATATAATAAAGTAATGTGTGTAATAATAAAACTGCAATTTGCTCTACAATTGTGAGCAATTGAAAACCTGTTTTTTAAGTTTTTAAAGAGTCACTTATTATTGTAAATAAATATATTTTTTATCTTTGGATCTTCTTTGATGGACTCAAGATTAGAGTTAATAAGATATACTGCAGCTAAAAATGGTAAAGGGACACATAAAGTAGATTTATGCCCAGATGAATCACGATGAGTATTTTTAATTATATTATTAAATAAGGACGTGACAAATTATTAAACCTAAATAATACTTCTGTTCATCTTGGTCACGTCTGAAAAATACCAAAATGATTGCGTGTTTTAACATCTGCCATATTATTATATTATACATACGTCTCCTAGTAACACTAATCAAATTATTTTTTACTTGAATATGAAAGGAGTCAACAATTACGAATGAAAAAAATAGGCAGACAAGACCACATGTTTGATTTCCAGAGAGCTTGACTCATGTGAATTTTTTGGTTTGTTTATATGAATTTAACTATTGGAGATCTATTCCAGTTTGATTCAAAAATTGCCTCAATATTCGCTTTATAATACTGGATATTAAAGCAAACCTGAATGGAGATGATTTAAATAATACAATTTCCGATCTCCCGGTTGCAATAGTCGATTGAATTATTTTATTTATAGTATTTACTTTATTCTCAGGTAAAAATTATTGGAACAATTTTCATTATATTATTATTATCAACTACGATTTTATGCATTATATAAATATAGAGTTTGTTTTGTTTGGATTAATCCTTTCTTTGTGATAATCTATTTTTTTTTTATTTATCTTCATCTAATTTATTCTAAAGAGAGCAAAGTACATCCAGAGAACTATGACCGTTTAATATGAATCATAATAATTATGTGTCAATAATCACAGATAATCGATGATATATGTAAATTGAATAGAACATTGTAATTATAAACTATCAAAAGTTTTTATGTCTAATTATTCTTTTGTTTTATAATTGGGTGTTTTTTGTACTGTCCGAATTTTATGGGGTAATTAGTTAAATTAATTCAGTGTTTTTTAAATAACAGTCGTTGAAAACAATGAGCTATTTATAAATTCGGTGTCAATTGTGAAAGTGTTCGATTCATACATCATTAATTATTTATTCTATATCGGGATATTTTCATTGTGGCTTTACATGTATAGTTTTTTTTTATTAAATATAAGTGCATTTGGTACATTACAGTATATTTATATAATATATATAATTGTCTAACTGTGTGTATGTTATATGTCTGTATGTCTGTCTGTCTGTACAGATCTTTCAAATATCCTCAGCGTATACAGAGTCGCTATATACAGAAAAATAGTCCTTAATATATCAGGGTACAAGCATTAAAATTCTGTGTGCTCTTAAGTCTTTATGGAACTGAGCCATATATTCAAAATAGAATAGAATATTTGATAGTGAGACTGCATTTAAATTTGTTGATTATTAAAGATATGCGAAAGTAGCCCTTAATATATATCGAATACCTTCGAGATATCGTATACTTTCGTTTGAAATATGTTTGCTGTCCGTAATGTTCCTAATGTATGAAAAGTAAAAAAATGTTGGTTTTCAATGATTGTTTAAACTATATAATTGGACTTTTTCGAAATAGTAAAATAGTCCTATTTGACCGGCAACTAATGTAGATTCATCCATTATCTATAACACATTTCATGTCTCTGTCAATAGAAGGTAGTTAATCGTAATCTGTAAAATTTTATATATACACTTCAAATTGTTTGACACATGACAGACAAGTGTTGCCAGGTGTATAAATAATTCAATTTAAATATTTAATCATAATTAATACATATCTAAAATCTTGAAACGGGTATTTTAATGATAATATTATTTAATTAATTTCAAAATAATTTTAGAGATATTTAATAATGCATAATAAATGAAAATTCTCAAAAACAGTATTTATCGGAAGACTCGCTTTTTAAATATTGTGATGAGTGTTGTCATCATATGAAAACCGCATTATATTATTTTATTAATAATTTTAATAAAAAATTCAAACTTCTTGCGCATGAAAAAACAAACAACTTATTATCTTCGTATTAAAAACAAATCAGAGCATTTAAAAATATTAAATAATTTCATAATATTGTTATTTCATAATATTGTTAGATGTATTTAATTTGATAATGCATAACATTTTCATACTTCATTTTTAAAATAAAAAATTTCTTCTAATCGATAAAAAAACACTAAAAAACACAAATGAAATCAAAACTCAAAGATAAACGTCCTATTAAAAAACCAGGCAGAACATAAAAAAACATTAACAAATTGAAAATTTCAATTAAAATTACCCTAGTTATTTATAATATACATTTTTAATGTATTGTAATAAAACACCTGGACGTGAGATTATTTATAGGTGTCTATTGCATCGAATAATAATTATTGTTTGTAACCTCGGAGTTTGCTGACATCATCTGATCTTTAACTAAAACCTGAATATATTACCAAGCCCTTCACATAAATATATTTCTATTCAATTTGATACGTTTTATGGTGTATTATTATTTTTTTGTCAAAGAAAGAAAAATTTATTTAATTTTTATTGGTATTTTTCCTACACATTGATGGAAAATCACAGTAATGCATGCGGAAGTGCGTTTATTCTCATTAAATTTACATTGAGTAATTATTAACCATTATTATTTATTTTTTTTCAATTAAATTGTGATTTATAATATATTTACTTTTATTGTGTTGCTTAATTATTTTCTTATTGAAAACAAAGATACTCTCTCAAGTCTATACATTTTTTTTTTATTTTTAATATAATATTGTGGGTATATTCCACTGTTTTCGTGAAAAATATTAAATTTTACGACATCCTAGTTAATTAATGGATTTTATATGTTATATCCGAGAATTTAAAGAGAATGAATGGTACAATTAAAAAAATATATAACCCGTGAAGTGTCCAAGTCGCTTCAGTGCACCGACTTTGACTAGTTCTGCTTTTTTCCATTTAAATAATTTTATTAAATTTCATGAGCTCTAAATATGTACAATTATTTAACGGTTGTTAATTTTATGATAATTCAATAGGTGATTAACATAAAAACTTATATACAAAATGCACTCTTATTAACTTATTATTGTAACACAATTTGAATCTATATCAGAAGCTTATTTATAAATGTATTTGAATAATGTCTAATTAATATTATAATAACATCAAAATGGTATATTTGAAAATTTTGTGTCTCTGCTTGTAAACTGTCAATTTGTAGATTTGTGTGTCAATAACCAATTGAATTACAAATTTAATAAAAATATAATCGGCGCAGTGTCCAATGCTCCAAGGCACTTCAGTGCACTCATTTAGCCGAGCTCTGGTTATTTGTCATTTCTTCAATGACTTCATTGATCTGGCAATGTTCGACCTTTTCTCGTAATAATATGTGTTCTTACGAGTTCGCATTACGTAATTCCTATCTTCGCCACAACAAACCAAAATAAAATCCCGATATTAATATAAATAAATAAACAAAAAGTGGGCAGTTGAGTCAGCGTAAAAGAGCCGTTGTCAGACAGGTCAGGTCTCCGATAGAAAATTCGAGAACACGTCATAATAATATTACGTTAATAACGTCACACTACGTCACGTACACTCCCACCAATTGTATGGAAATATTTAGATGAATTCCTCATATGTTTTGCCAGTAAACATGTGATTCTGGATGCACTTGAATGGGCTATTATCATTTTAAAATTGATTTATAGAGAGATCTACAATTACTTTTATACTTTTCGAGACATTGTGTTGTTGTTGTCCAAAAGCCACTCTTGTCAAAATTAAATTAATTCCATATTATCAAAGCCCCATAAATTCAACACCTTTATAGGGCATTGAATAATTCCTTAAATCAATAATAAAATTATCAAGGATATTTAATTTTATTTAAAATATCATTCGTTACAAATAATGGGTTCAAATCTCACTCTATTTAAAAAAAATGATCGGTTATTATCGACTTGGATATCAGGAATAATATTAATAAAATCAAGATCGATCGTCTTGACCCAGGTTAACTCTGATTTCCTGTATTGTAAGGTAAATACTGATTATGAAGTCGGTAACCTGTGTAACTAGTAATAGTTAAGATCACCGACAGACAATTAATTAACACGTTGTTGTGTCCAGAAAAACTAATTTGTAAAAATTTCAAAAAGCCCTTCCCAAAGCCTCTAATGTATAGAGCACTGCACGGCTTACATGTTTATTATTTGGTTAATTGAATTATTCTATTTGGATTTTCGGATATTAACAGAACAATCTTATAACATAAACTTGCCTCTACATATTTGCAGGATTCGACCACATTCAACTTTATAACTGTAGATTATATAAAGTTTTTGTAGGTAAATACAATCAGTTTATAAAAATTATATTATAAAAGTAATCCTTGCAGGACTAATACTCGTATTAGATCTAATAATAGTAATAAATAGTAATAGTAGTAAAAATCCCTAAACTTTGAAGAAAAGCACTATAGAATTATAAATTTGCCCTTACATATTTGCAGGATCCGATCGATCGTCTTGATCCAGGTTTACTCTGATTTCCTGTATTGTAAGGTAAATACTGAAGTGATTAGGAAGTCGGTGATCTGTGTAACTAGTAATAGTTAAGGTCACCAATAAGTTTTTTTTTAATTCATTCATACATATTTGTATCTACAAAAATTGTATTGTCAATCAAATCAGTTTGTCTAACAAGAGTCAGAATAGTTTTTTTATTATGTGGGAATAAAAATTTCTAAATTTCCCTTTCTGACGTTTCGTAGAACAATTTCAATAAATAATATATGCTATTATAAATCAATTGACACATTTCATATTATAATTACATTTTGCGGTCAGAACCCGTTTGACCTACGTCACTTGTTTAGTTACAAAATCAATAATAAACATTGACTAACTTTCCCAATATACTAACAAATCACAATACATATTGGGTATGTACATAAATAGATTCAAGTGTGAGTGCAAATTTGCGATAGATAAAATCCCCCAAATATCGATAATTTACGTGCGATTTTTCACGTTCTCTTCTTTTACTATTCGTAGATAATAATTTTCACGAGAAATTTTGTTTATTCCTTTGTTGCTTTGTGTGGGTATAATTTATTTCACAAATGTATTTCGTATTAGGTAGACGCGGAAGAATTTCATTTCAAGCCAAACATGTGCAAACTAATGACAATTATTGAAACGTACATAAAATAAATATAAATTAATTTATCCCATAAATGCACTAACGAGAGACACCTGCATATTGTCGCAATCTAACAAATCCTTTGTCCTTTGTATGTTGAGGTATTATATTAACTGATTTTATTAATTTTAAACAAAATAATAAGTACATTTTCAGCTCTTATCTTATAGGAAGAAGGTACTACGAAACAATGAATGAAATTAATTTATATCAGTTTCAAGATGAAAATTATATTAGAGCAAATTTGAAACTTAGAAAGAAATTATCCCAAAATAGATTAGATAAGAACACTAGTTTAGTAAAAAACCTGTTTTATGTACAACAAAATTAATTAATTTAGTATAATTACCTTTTATTAAGGCATTTACATTTAAAAAATATCTGAATAAGCTGTAATTATAATAAATCGATTAATAAATTAATTTGTTTGTACGTTCACTGCCGGTTTAACATCAGTTAACTTATTTTAACCGGTTTTTAATTTTAACTTCCGCCCCCTAGGACTGGTTGTCTGTGACAAAGGAAAAACGGCTTTTGTTAGAAAAGCAATAAAATTAGAATTTATTAAAAACCCACCCCAGTTAAATTGAAATTTCGATCAATCATTGAAAAATAATCATACTGAATGACGGAGTAGAACTAATTGTTATTATACATATTTATAGAAAAAAATGTAGTAAAAATTAAGTTTTATGTATAGTGTGTACCTACCAGGGCTATGGAGTCGCAAAAATGAACGACTCCGGCTATTTTTTTTATATTTCTATTAAGTTAAGTAAATATCATAGTCAGAATGGAGTTTTGTTATTGGGAAATATCGGAGTCGGATTCGGATTGGAGTTTTGTTGTTGTTAAATTTCAGAAACGGAGTCGGAGTCATGTTTTTTTTTTCAGCAACTCCACAGCCCTCGTTTATACCAATATAGGGATTTTTGATAGTTATTCTACAAATAAGGTAAACAGATAATATCTGGAATAATCGCCATAATGCTTGTACTTAATTTTACATTTACTTTAATAATTATGTATGATTTTTAAGTATTTGCTTAATTTTTTTGAATGGACGCTAAAAAGGTCCTGCTCCTTAGATATAATAGATTGACAAGTTGATATATTCTGCTTATCATGGTGTAATATCAGTTAAGAACAATTGTTCATCGAATTATATAATTTTTATTGTATGAAAGGTGTGATGAGATGCAAGAGCAGGTATATGTAGAGTCGTGATTTATTTGATGCATGGTGTTGTGACTGCTGGAGTCACCTTGGCCGACTTCTAGCCTCGGTGGAGTCATCATCATGCTCGATGGGACTTTTCAAAACAGCAAAATAATAAACATAATTTATACACACTATCAAGATGTATTATATTATCGATGGTAAACAAGCCTAAAATATATTTTTTCAGTATATGCGGGCGTCGCGTCGCGTCAAGTGTAAATAATTTTCTATCAAGGATTTTTAGCAAAAATAATATCTTGAAGGCTTTTATTGTATTTATTTGCATTGGTTAATCTCCCCGGTAGTTGTTTATTATATTATTCTAATATTGAAATTTGGTATACATACATAAATAGTAGACATATTGTAAAATGGCAACACAACATAATATAAATTAATTTTAATGCATGTTTAACGGCTGATTATTGGTGTATATGCAGTTATTTAAAACTTAATCAGTTTCATATTGTAAAAATTAATTACGGCTTTATAGTTAATAATAAACTGAGCTCGTGTGTATTGATAATTTGATGCGCTCGTCTAAGATTAGTTGTGCTAAAAATATATTAAAGACCAATACTATTTATACTCGCAAGTCACAATTGACTCTTCAATTATATTATAAAATAGTGAATGTTTCGTTATGAATACAAGTTGGACCTCAATTACTAGAATGGATAGTAATAACAAATCTGAATAATAAATATAATTTTCACCAACCGCAAAATAATGGGTTAGCGATCGTTCATCCGATACATTCTTCGATCCTTCCACATAAAAATAATGGATGGATGGTCACAAAAAGTGTTCGTCCAAGGTGAAACAAACACAATGGTTACAAAAAGTAAAAACAAAACAGTGTTTTGTAGTTTCCTATACAATTTCCATAAATTCACACACACAAAAGTGAACCCACGAAGCGACTCGACCTCGACTTGGTGACCTTCCATGTTATACGAAGACATCTTAACAACGCGGCTATAAATCCTTGAGTATTTGTATAATTAAATTAGTTAAAAAGGGCAGGTTTTTATTTTGATTTCCATTGCGGAACAATTAACAAAAATGAATGATGGTTTCCATATTATAGGTAGACTTTCCAATGTTATTCTAATAAGAAGCTTATATTATAACCGATTCGTAGATCTCAAAAGAAAATTCTTAAATGAATAAGATAAAATAAAATAGCTTTCAATCGATTTATAAATTAAGGGGCTGGATGGAATAAAGGCGCCCTTTTCAGTTTTAAAATAGGCATTTCCCTGTTACAAAGAGGTTTAATTCATCAATTATAAAAGATAGATGGATTATTTTAAAACTGACAATTACAGTATACGCCCTTATTTCATCCAGTCTCTCAATTATAAAGGGAATATTCTTCCTATATTAAAAATTCACTTTACTGCATAAATTGAATAATTCAATAATCAATCTTTATATGAATCTAATAAGATTATAGACCCTTTTTTGTTATACTAGTGCATTCTCAATGGATTTTCAATTTGTTTAATATTTTATTAGCATAACGAGGAACTATTTAATTTAAATTAATTATCGTTTTCATATTTTAAAATAGGGATAATGTTTGATATCATGCTGTGGTTGATGCACATGCTGTTTTTTTTATCAGTTTTGTTATTTGCTTTATCACTTTCACAAGTTTTTTTTTTAAATTGAAGCTAATATAACTAAAACAAATGCAATATTTAACTAATGAAAGGGGGGAATTGTCGAAAGAAAAAACATCTAAAGGACATTTTATGATGTAGTCATGGTGATTATAATCGTTTAGAAAAATCGCTTTTTTTATAAATACATAGGTGAAGGTGAGAGATTCATGTTTTAAATACATAGATTTTTTATTGTGGTTATTATTAAAAACTTCCTTATTAAATATTTTTTACAAATTGTTGATTTCATATTCTCAATTGTAATATTTTTAGACAGACTTGTTACTAGAATATCAATATTGTTCATAAATTCCTTCTTCAACATAGTTTTATACTAGAAAAAATATCCATTGGTATTAAAATGCGTTCATTTTTAAATTAAACTTAATAATTATATATACGATATTTATTAAGTAACTATTTGACTACATTATCCACAGTATTCCTCATCCAAATACCTCTATTATTCTCATTTGAATAGGCTATAACGACTTGGCAACGAATTGCTCTTTTCTACAAATTCTGCCACCTACAGGGCTTGTTTAGGAGCGACCTTATATAGTAACATATAAACATATATTGTGTTTATACATAAGATATCGCATGAGTGGCTAAATGCGTGGTTATTTCAAGTGGATCAAGTGGTCAAAAACATGAGTTACCTGGCAAACATTATACTGTAAACATCTCTCTTCATATCTTCAGTTATATTTCACAGTAAAATGGGTAAATGCATTGTTACTACATGTCAAATGGACTCAAACATACACTCAAATACATCTAGGCTCACTTTTTACCAAACACTACTTCTTTAACATGATTAAAATAATATTGCGTTTTGAGCGCCAAAGTATTGTCACAACCACTCTCAGTGGTCACTATAAATGTGTTGAGTGAGTGAGACACACCTATGCCTTTATTGAATAGGAGAGAAGAGAACAACAATACAACGGGATAAACAAAATTACACAAATAATTTATATGCAATGCGATATCTAATGTTTATATCAATAATTATTGCTTACCTACACCTTAGTTTATTTTATATACAAGCATTTTTATATAATACTATAATTTATTATATATATATATATATATATATATATATATATATATATATATATATATATATATATATATATATATATATATATATATATATATATATATATATATATATATATATATATATATATATATATATATATATATTAATAATAAAATGTTGTGGTGAATGTTTAAAAAGCACGTCCACTTACGAATTATATATGGAGCAAATTTGTAATAAAATACACAATTTATCCATCAATTAATACAGAACCAGTTTAGTATATATTCATATAGTCCTTTATTAAATGATATGTAAATACCCAGTATTTACCTGCTTAAAAACCCACACGTAGTTTGCGACTTAAGGCTGTGTATTTAGTTTACAAGTAAAATTTGTTCTACGAAATGTTCACATCCGTTTTGGAATTCCCCAGAATCTTGAACGCGTTCTGTGAAGCGTTTTCGAAAGCCTAAATATTATGCAATAAAATTATTGTTCAACAAACACGTTTTCTCCTTGTTCCTAATACAATAAAAAAAACACGAATATATTATATTACAGGTGGATAACATATTAAAAGATAATTAATGTCGATTTCCTCCAGAGGGTTGTCGTCTTATCGCAGACCCATTAATTGCAATTCCGTAACATTGCTCGCTGATTATGATAATAAATATTTATTTTGCGGTCAACTGAAATTCATTGACACACCCACTTGGATTTTATTTAATTGATTCATAACATCTTGTTTTGTTTCAATAAAAAAACAGAGATTTTATTATAATACTTCTTTAATATATTGCATTTTGCTACATGTACCTAGTCTATGGCCCTTATTCGATATAAAAGTATAATAGGAGTGTGTTAGTGATAGTTAGTCTACAAATAGACTTAAGATAGGTAGTATTGTTGTACACGCATACGCACCGCACGCACACATTCTTATATATATATATATATATTCAATGTATATATAATAATATAAATATATATATATGTATATTCAAGGGTTGTTAATTATAAATTAAGATTTAAAAAACCCACGTTTATTTTACCTACGATTTTTATGATTAACCTAAAGGGAGTATGAGAAAAATGAGGCCAAAATAATATAAATTATTCAAATTTGTTCGGATTTTTTTTTGAATATATATATATATATATATATATATATATATATATATATATATATATATATATATATATACATAGTTTTTTGTTTCATCAAGTTCATCCTTTTTTTAAAACGCATACATAAATATTGTTTATCGAAAACGGACCGTGATGAATCATTTAAAACAAGTTGTTTCCATAATTATTATTTCAAATTGTTTATTGAAATTAAATAGTTGTTTTTCTCGATTTTTATTATTTTGGGAAAAAACAAGCGTGTCAAAAGCAAATACTTGTTTCAAATAAAACGGTTCATTAATAAATAGTGCTGTTTATTAGTATATGCATGTTTTCTTATGCAAGTTGGACTTTGAATGGATACAAATTATATTTAAATATTTTTAATCTTTTTTATGTGTGTATTATGGGTTGAAGTGAAAATAAATATGGCTGCTACTAACAGGTAGCATAATTACTGTTTAATTTTTTTGTACCCATTGTTAACATTTTGTATGTATTTAATATAAATTTCTGTGGTATTTTTTACTACGTGAAGTTACATGACTCACCATCGATGGTGGTCAGGATCAAATAAACCAACGTTATTTTTCTCAGTAAGAAGCCTTCGAGCGTACACTTTTATTTATGGTGGTTATTTAGTTCTAAGAAACTTTTTGTAATTGAATTGTAAAAATGGCAAAAATATCTCGATTATCGCGCGTAAAACAAATAAAGATCATGATAGTGAAGAGTCGTGACCTTAACCTTATCTCACAAAACACTCGGTGCGATAATAAATATTATTTTGAATCAAGTGTCTACTGTCTGATTTGCGGATTAATTGTAAAAAATATTACTTTGTTTATATGTATGAATTATCATTATTATAAAATGCGTGCGATGAGTCAGCCATGTTTGCGGACCTCGTTTCCGAGAATTGAACTCCCCTCTTCGTAGAATCCAGACCATTTCGCTAAACTACATACTTGTTTGTGGCCCATTTTTTATAATATTATACTATTGTATAAATTATAGAATCAATTTAAAAATATCATTTGATAATAAGTCCACATCTTTAGTCCAAATCATAGATATAAACATGTTTATATCTACGGTCCAAATATGCTACTTTGGGAAATGAGGATTGTAGTCTTTAAACTATTATGCAATTAACTGCATTTTTATAAGGCAGTTTTCACACTACAACACACACACAAAATACATTCATTAAAATATATTTAATTCGACTATTTTCCTCATAGAATACCCACCAGTCTTGTTTTTTAGGGTTGTATGGTTTGTTTACTACTTACACGTGTTCTGATCAAAAATTTTGTTGATTTTTTCCCAGAATAGTGCTTTTTATATTATTTTTTATATTCAGCACAACACAAGAATTTTACAACTTCCGTTTTAGTCGCAACAACTGGTTGTTTGTTGGTGTTTATTCGCGTAGGTGTTATATATATATTAGCAAGAATGTGAATGTGTGTGTTTGGAAATGAGAAAAAAATATCGATAATTTATATTAATTTTCATAATTATTATCGAAATTGGTTTTTACGTTGGCAAAATATTAATAGGTCCACTTAATGCTTTCTGCACAGGTGTATTTGTGTTTGATTTTTACATCACAGGTATATTTGCGTCCACCTCTATTTATAATCCAAATACAATGTTTATCATGTTGTAATCCAGATTGATTGTATTTATTTATTAACAGTGGCATCTATTGCTAGTGCTAAATATAATGTTCATTGCAATTCAGAGGTGTCTCTTTTATGTTTATTGTTATTATTTTAGAACATTTTGCATGACGTGTCATTGTTGACGTCGTCGAATGCAATATTTTTACACTGGGGAAGCGGAAGTATTACTTTAGTTATTTAATACGTAGGTAATATGAAATATCATGCAAAAAATTGCAATTTCATAAAATGTGCAATAATTTCAAATAGCCATGTCGGTCAATATCAAGTGTATTTGTTGTGCAATTTATGAGGCGTGAAATTCACGTGATTACAAGAAATGTTTTTTTTTTTCAATTTTATTCAAAATAACATTAAAGTAATTTATCAATTTACACTGAATTTCAGTCTCTAGAAAATAAAATTGATTTAGATTTGTTTTTCATTAAATTTGATATAATAAGTAGTTTTTGATTTCTTGTTGATGTATCGTTATTTTGCTAGTATAATGGGATTTTGAAGTTAGCTTATTTTTTATGCAACCTTGTAAAAAGTATATTTTTCAGTGTTTTCTTGTGATTTTAGTTGTGGAATGCGGCATACATAAATAACCCACGAAAGTAGGTGTGTGGTGGCAACATTGTTCGGTGTGTCTATCTGGCAACTCCGTGGGTTCTTCCTTTCCCGGTCCACCTCAGTCGTCGCGACCGTCTCATTCAGTGTCTCCGTTAAATCCAACCCATCCAACATGGTGAGTCACCCTGAGCAGCCCCTGTGCCCGCCCCCGCCTCTCCCCCGCCTCTCCCCGCCCCCCGCCGCCCTGCTCCTCCCCCCGCTGCCGCCCCCGCCGCCCCTCGCTCCAGCCAGTCCTTTGTTCCACCTCTCAATATTTTTTACTCTCCTACCCTCAAATACCCATAATGTTGACTTTGAAATGATTGTATTAATTGTTTTAACTGTAACGTGATGATGTGTCATCCAGCATATGCCATGATATCATGGTTTATTATTTTTATTAATAATATTTTTAGCCATCGCTCGATCATGTTGGTGATGCGTGATCATTATTATTGACACGTGTGCAATTGTGCATTTTTGGAAATGTAAAATAAATTAGTGATGATTTAAAAAGAGTATGTAGAGTAGTGATTGATGATGACCGATGTGCTTGATGCAGGTGAACTTCACGGTAGACGAGATCCGTGGCATGATGGACAAGAAGCGTAACATCCGCAACATGTCCGTGATCGCCCACGTGGACCACGGCAAGTCTACACTGACGGACTCGCTGGTGTCCAAGGCCGGCATCATCGCTGGAGCCAAGGCCGGCGAGACACGCTTCACTGACACCCGCAAGGACGAGCAGGACCGCTGCATCACCATCAAGTCCACGTTAGTATATTGCACCACAATATTCAGACAATCAGTTGCACTTCAGTCCCATCTTACTAAATGCACCTTCTTATCTCATATAAATCATTCATGTCTGTGATTTCAGGTGAATATAATGAGACCTACATCTTATATAGCTCTCGAAATTGTTCTCATTTCATGTATAATACAACACTCACAGTTCAATATGGCAAAATGTATTCTAGGGCCACTTATTTATATGACTTGTTTAATATTTCCACAAGTCTGCAACAAATGCACAATTTCAAAGTTCATTTTAATACAAATTATTGTCAGCATATCTTTTCTTGTTGCTAATAATACAATTTGCAATAATTCATATTGAAATTGTATCGTTATCTCACCATATGTTGACTGGAAACCGAGTATTTTATTAAGTTAATTAACAAGTGTCGACAAACACTTCCTTTAAAGACTTTTATTACACTCTATAATACAAGTTCTGAGAGGGAAGGAGAAAAAGTTATGTTCATTTTGAAGCTACTGTAAAAAATTATTTACAGCACGCCCAAGCAGGGACATTACATTTTCTGCTAACTAATAAATTTTTCTAGTAATTATAAAAATTCAGCTGTTTTAATTCATCTCAATTGTATTTAGGGCCATTTCGATGTACTTCGAATTGGATGAGAAGGATTGTGTGTTCATCAGCCATCCTGATCAACGTGAGAAGACCGAGAAGGGTTTCTTGATCAATTTGATCGATTCACCCGGACACGTTGACTTCTCATCAGAAGTAACAGCTGCTCTCCGTGTCACCGATGGAGCCCTCGTTGTCGTGGACTGTGTCTCCGGTGAGTTTTGACATACATTTTGATTATTTTAAGGTACTTCCAGCACAAAACGCGCCCCTCGATAGTGTCTCATTAGACTTGATTCAGTTCTCGACTTCTGGACATGATTACAGTGTGGGCAGTGCAATGGAAGGAGATTAAAATATAGATTTCTGTTGACGCTGCTGTAGGACCGCTATCTTTATGTCTAATGACGGCACGCTTGAGCAGATATCTTACAATTTTCTAAAATTAATTTATTTATATATTTTTTTATGTTGCTATGTAGTAATTTCAATATGTTATTACAGGTGTGTGTGTACAGACCGAGACTGTGTTGCGTCAAGCTATCGCTGAACGTATCAAGCCCATTCTTTTCATGAACAAGATGGACCGCGCTCTTCTCGAGTTGCAGTTGGAGTCTGAAGATTTGTATCAGACTTTCCAACGTATTGTTGAAAACGTCAACGTCATCATCGCCACTTATTCCGATGATACTGGTCCAATGGGTATGTTTTACTGACACCCCTCTTTTAAAAAAAAAAACCAATACTTACTGAATGTTAAATCATAGGTGAAGTACGTGTGGACCCCAGCAAGGGATCTGTCGGTTTTGGTTCTGGTCTTCACGGCTGGGCCTTTACCCTCAAACAGTTCTCTGAAATGTACGCAGAGAAATTCAAAATCGATGTTGTTAAACTAATGAACAAGTGAGTTATAATCTTCGATCTATCATTTCTTATATTATATAAGCAGAGTATTTGAATGAAATTTTAATATTTAGGCTTTGGGGAGAGAACTTCTTCAATGCCAAGACCAAGAAGTGGTACAAGCATAAGGACAGTGACAACAAGCGGTCCTTCTGTATGTATGTTTTGGACCCCATCTACAAGGTGTTCGATGCCATCATGAACTACCGCAAAGAAGAAGTTGAACAACTTCTTGTCAAGATTGGTGTCACCCTCAAGCACGAGGATAAGGACAAGGACGGAAAGGCCCTCCTCAAGGTTGTCATGAGGACCTGGTTGCCAGCCGGAGAAGCTTTGCTTCAGATGATTGCCATCCATTTGCCATCACCTGTGGTAGCCCAGAAATACCGTATGGAGATGCTGTACGAAGGTCCTCTTGATGATGATGCTGCTGTCGCCATCAAGGTTATTACTGAGAAATTGATAATTATTTATATATCATTGATTAAAAATATAATTGTTTTTTTTTTTTTTTAGAACTGTGACCCCAACGGTCCTCTTATGATGTATGTCAGTAAAATGGTACCGACATCTGACAAGGGTAGATTCTATGCCTTCGGTCGTGTATTCTCCGGAAGGGTAAGTTATTATTGCCTAGTATAATCCGAATAAAAGAGTCTCTTCATTATCACATCTCATTTTTTCAACTCAGGTCGCTACTGGCCAAAAGGCCCGTATCATGGGTCCCAACTTCGTTCCCGGCAAGAAAGACGATGTTTGCGAAAAGACCATCCAACGTACAATCCTTATGATGGGTCGTTATGTTGAAGCTATTGAAGATGTACCATCTGGAAACATCTGTGGTTTGGTCGGAGTTGATCAATTCTTGGTTAAGACTGGCACAATCACCACCTTCAAGGATGCCCACAACATGAAGGTGGGTTAACAACAATTGTTGTATAAATTTAATATTAAAATGATGTAAAACACTTCTGAAAAATAAATCATGATCTTTTCACGAGTTTACCGACATGGATGCTGTTCTGCAGTGTCAAATGGTCTACTCATTTTTTATATGATCATGTTTTGATGACAAATCATTCTCTGATTTTGTAATAGACTTTAATTGATTTTCACACAATTTTTTGTTCATATTATTTATTGAGAATTTTATATTCACAGGTCATGAAGTTCTCCGTGTCACCTGTCGTGCGTGTTGCTGTCGAGCCCAAGAATCCTGCTGATTTGCCCAAATTGGTAGAAGGTCTTAAGCGTTTGGCCAAGTCAGATCCTATGGTGCAATGTATCATTGAAGAATCTGGTGAGCACATCATCGCCGGTGCTGGTGAATTGCATCTTGAAATCTGTCTTAAGGTACTTACTCATTGCATTGTAATTATTAATTTCAGAGAGTTTTGACTAACTGACTTGTATTTTTATAGGATTTGGAAGAAGATCACGCTTGCATTCCAATCAAGAAATCTGACCCTGTTGTATCCTACCGTGAAACAGTTTCCGAGGAATCTGACCAGATGTGCTTGTCCAAGTCACCCAACAAGCACAACAGGTTGTTCATGAAGGCTCAACCCATGCCTGACGGTCTTCCCGAAGACATTGATGACGGCAAAGTCAACCCACGTGACGACTTCAAGACCCGTGCTCGTTACCTCGGTGAAAAGTACGACTACGATGTCACTGAAGCCCGTAAGATCTGGTGCTTCGGTCCTGATGACAATGGTCCCAACATCCTTGTCGATTGCACCAAGGGAGTTCAATACCTTAATGAAATCAAGGACTCCGTTGCTGCCGGTTTCCAATGGGCCTCTAAAGAGGGAGTTCTTTCTGAGGAGAATTTGAGAGGTGTCCGTTTCAACATCTACGATGCCACTCTCCATACTGACGCCATCCATCGTGGTGGTGGTCAAATCATTCCAACCACTCGTCGTTGTCTGTATGCCTGTCTCATCACCGCCAAGCCCAGGCTTATGGAACCCGTATACTTGTGTGAAATTCAGTGCCCTGAAGTCGCCGTTGGTGGCATCTACGGTGTGTTGAATCGCAGACGTGGTCATGTCTTTGAAGAAATGCAGGTGGCTGGTACACCTATGTTCGTGGTCAAGTCATATTTGCCTGTAAATGAATCATTCGGCTTCACTGCTGATCTCCGTTCCAACACCGGAGGACAAGCTTTCCCACAATGCGTGTTCGACCATTGGCAAATTCTTCCCGGAGACCCATGCGATCCCGGAACCAAACCCTATGTTGTCGTCCAGGTAAATATTTCTCCAAATTGCAGATCCTAGCACACTACAATTTATAACATTGATTTAATTTATTTTACAGGACACAAGGAAGAGGAAGGGATTGAAGGAAGGTCTCCCAGACTTGACACAATATCTCGACAAGTTGTAAACGACATCTCTGCCTAAACACCTTTTATCACCTAGATTCAATTTCCAACAATCTGTAAATTCATTATTAACAATATTGATGATGATACGACATTATATATATTTTTTCTCTGCAAATTAAAGAGATATTAATAATGGAAATCTTTAACTATTTACATACTATTTTCCCTCACTCATAATTATTGTCTTACATGTTCAATGATATTGCGATCACCGGGACGGGTGAAGTTGTGGAGGCTTCGCATTCAATACATTTTTTTATTTATGCCAATTTTTTATGTTATTTATTATATTACTTTTTCAATCGAGGGTTGTGTACAACTTATTGTTTTTTGTACATTAATCATATTAAAAAGTACATATAAAAACAATATTTTTTTTTAATATGCATTTGATTTTGTATTCCCTTATCATATTAAATTAGTGGGAGAGGTAAGTCTAGTTCGAGTTTAGCATCATATTCATCTGGCTGTCTTCTCATTGTGATTTATCGGTTTCAGGAGTCTCATGGTGTCTTCGACTTGTCTTCATTATAAATAAAGGTGAGATAATTAAACTAAAAATTGACTTTATTATTTGTTATGATAAAAAATTCACAGACCTGTTCAGAATTTTTTTTTTGTTGCCACTTGATTACTGATTTCTATTATCGATTATTTTTTATTATCCTCTTCACATTTGACTATATCTAAATTTTATTTGTTTTTTTTTTCTTATAGTTTGACCAGATCAACATTTATAAATTATTAGGTGAGTTTTCAATAATTAAAAAAATATATTAACAAAATTCAATGATGAAAAATTTCACAGACCTGTTCAGAATTAATTTTTGTTGATAACTTATCTCTGATTTTAAACCATTTATCTCTTATATATTTTATTTACTTAAAAATACTAATCGATTTCAATTTATTTTTTTATAGATAACAAATTGCAGAATTGGATTCTAAGGTAATTTTATTTTTATTATTATCAAAATGTTATGTCATTTTAAATGATGAAAAATTCACAGACCTGTTCTGATTAATTCAATTGATGCCGATTTATTTCTGATACAAATTTACATAATATTATTGAATTATAATTAATCCTTGTATTAATATATATTTTTTATTTCTTCAGGTCTAAATTTGATGCTGAATGATGAAAATGCTGATCATTGCTGATTTTATTTAAAAAGTAAGTTTATTTTGTTTATAGTGGAAGTGTTTTTATTTAATGATGAAAAATTCACAGACCTGTTCTGATTAATTTAATTGATGCCGATTTATTTCTGATCTTAATGACAATAATATTTTTAAATTAGTCATAATGTGATGATATATTAATTTATATTTTTATTTGCTTTTAGGTTTTCAAATGTGAATATCCTTGATTCGAGTTATTGAGTATTTAAAGGTGAGTTTTATGTTATTTTTTTTTTATATACATAATTTTTAATATTCAAAATGATGATAAATTTTTCGATTCCATAATGATTGTGATGGTCATGTCAAAGCTCAACAGGACTGAAATAAAGTCAAATTAAAATATTGTATTCTGATTTTTTTATTCATTCTAATAAATAATTTATTATTTTATTCCAGATGATGCAGGATTTTCAATATTAAAAACGGTGAGTAATACTTTTTTCCTAAGTATTTGATGATATTTATTAAAATGATGAAAATCTTTTCTAATCCCATAAATACCTTGATGGCATGTCAAAGCTCAACAGGACTGAATTGTCCTGTAATTGATTATTATTTTATTAATATAAATTGAAGATTAATTTTATTATTTTTTATTTTTGCAGGTTCTCAAATGATCTTCTCAATGAATAAAGTACTGTGATATTAAAAATGAATTTGAATAAAGATTATTTTGATTATATGGATGTTGTTTTAATTTATTTATCGTTATATTCACTGATATGATGATATCAGTTGTTCCAATACCTGAAAAGTTATCACAGTTCAAGGATGTTGAATTTATAATAAGGTTTTATCTGTTAATTGTATTTTTCTCAAAAAATATTAAATGTCATAAATCTGGATTTTTCACAACGAAAAATAGCTTTTCAAGTTTAATACATCAAAAATAATAATTCTCATAAGTAATTGCTTCAATATTTTAATTATTGTGTATAATCAGGGCCATTTGTGACATTTCTCAAATCTGAACGTTACTTAACAAGCAACAAATTACCCTTATTTGTAGAGCATATGTCACACTTTTAAATTAAAATATGTCACAATATTACCAATCAGTTAATTATGCTTTACATGTCTCTTTAAGTTTGACATTTACTCTTCAAACATTGTAAATAAAGAATGTATTTATTAACCTAATTAATTCCTTGAATATACGAATTCAATTCAAGCATTCTATGGATTTACTAGGGTAATTTTAATTGAAATTTTCAATTTGTTAATGTTTTTTTATGTTCTGCCTGGTTTTTTAATAGGACGTTTATCTTTGAGTTTTGATTTCATTTTTGCTTTAAAGTGTTTTATCAATCAAAATATTCTTTTGATTTTTAAAAATTGATTATATAATAAATAAATATTTATGCATGATCAAATTATATAAATATCTATAAAAATGTGAAATTTATTTAATATTTTAAATGGTAAATATTTCTGATTTTTTGCTTTGTTTTAATGGGAAATTTTCTATTTTGAGCTTTTAAACGTAGTTTTATTAAAACTTAAACATAATTTTTTTTATTTTTTTTATTATAACTTAAAAATAAAATGTTTAACGGTTTTTTGGAAAAAGCGAAGAATAAAATAATATTAAAAGTAGAACCGTATATATATTTTTTTCACTGCATCATTATACTGAGGTACTGTAAATGATGCATTCCCTTTTTTATTGTGGAAGGTTCCCCGAATAGGTATATTATAACCACTCAAATTTACTATATATCTTTATACTATTTTCAAAGTTAAAAAGGGCTTACAATATTATTTAAAAACGTATAATAGATTAGGTTGTCTTTTTACGCGAATTCAATCTTGTGGAGCTAGTCATTATTATTATTAAACACATGTATTACGTGTCAGACGGGGTGAAATTCAAATGCAAGAAGATGTTGGTCCACCTGTAGGAAGAATCCGACTCGCGGTAGTGAAGGGTGTTCTGGTTTAACTGTGATGATGATGATGATGATGATGATGATGATGGTGATGATGTTGGAGCTTCAGTTGATGACGAATAAACAAAATAACAGGAGCGGAGTATAAGATGTTAATAACAACGCGAATGACGCGGCTGTCAGCATCTGTATTGTTGCCAGTGCAAGGAATGCCATGCATTTCATATAATATAGCGACTCTGTATATATTATATGTATAATTATTAAATATCTCTAAAATATTATTTTGAAATTAATTAAATAATATTATCATTAAAATACCCGTTTCGAGATTTTAGATATGTATTAATTATGATTAAATATTTAAATTGAATTATTTATACCCCTGGCAACACCTAGCAACACCTAGCTGTCATAATGGGATTTCGATTGACCATTATTTATAAAATTTTACAGATTACGATTAACTACCTTCTATTGACAGAGACATGAAACGTGTTATAGATAATGGATGAATCTACATTAGTTGCCGGTCAAATAGGACCATTTTACTATTTCGAAAAAGCCCCATTTTATAGTTTAAACAATCATTGAAAATGAACATTTTTTGAAGTTTCATATATTAAGATCAATACTGACAGCAAACATATTTCAAACGAAAGTATACGATATCTCGAAGGTATTCGATACATATTAAGGGCTACTTTCGCATATCTTCAATTAATCAACAAATTTAAATGCAGTCTCACTACCAAATATTCTATTCTATTTTGAATATATGGCTCAGTTCCATAAAGACTTAAGAGCACACGGAATTTTAATGCTTGTACCCTGATATATTAAGGACTATTTTTCTGTATATAGCGACTCTGTATACGCTGAGGATATTTGAAAGATTTGAAAGATTGACCCGTACAGACAGACAGACAGACAGACAGACATATAAAATACACACAGTTAGACAATTATATATATTATTATATTCTGCATTTGTAACCATGTGTAAATATTTTTTTTATAGTACAGGATGGACTTAAATTAACTTTCAAATATTTTAGGGGGTGATAATAAGTGAAAAAATATATTAAAAATATTAATAGGGCTTTTGAGTTTGAGTTTAAGCCACCATCTTGAAATCAACTGTTGCTGTGAAGTACTCAGTAGTGACTGTCATATAATACTAAATTACAATATTCTCAGATAGTGTATAGGTATTTTAATTAAAACAGAAAATGAATATGAACAAAAATATATTTGAAAAATTGAATAGTCATATAAAAATCTAAAAATCCACACCCGGAGGTAATGTGCCATTGGTTTTCTGTTTATTGACAAGTTCATAATAATCGGAGAAGTCGACATAAGCCGGAATACGCCTGTTTCTGTCGTACACATTTCTAGTATTAGGCGGGTACAAATCGGAGCTGGTGTCTGTGTTGGAGCTGCTCTCTGGAAACTGCGACGTGATGGTCGACGTGTAATTATCATCACTGACATTAGATTCGGTTAAGTTTCTATCTGTCAAATTGAGACTGTCAGCATTATTGGGAAGATTGAAGTCTTCATCGGGGGTATGACTCTCCACAATGGGATTAAACCTCACCGTTGTACCGCTGGAGTTCTTCTCACTGCTCGATGCTTCTTGAGGTTTCTTTTTGATTATCCTAACAGTTTGCTTCTTCCTCTCTAATAATGCCTGCCTGTTCGGCACTTTCTCATTGGGCAATTGGAAATTAAAGTTTCTGATTAGTAGTGTGTTTCTGTGATTGATCCGAGATGGCTCTGAAATATTCTTGCAGTAGTCCGAATACGATTTCACAGTTTCATTGACAACTGCCTTGCAAACCGATTCCAAGTTCGGTTGAGTTCTAAATTGTTCGACTATGAGTTGGGCAAACTTTTTATTCACTTGTTCTGTGTCCGTCGTTAATTCGAGACTTTTATAAAGACCGTCACTCATGAGCACTAAAAATCTAATAAATAACGCAATGAATTAAAAACACTATATATATTAAATTGAATAAGGAAAGAAAAATTGTTTTTGATCTGACATTATAGTCTGGTGCTGAGTAAAAACCAAAGAAATGTATAAAATAAGAAAAATCCAGCAGATAACCTTTATAAGGTATTTATTTAATCATAATGAAGAGAAATAAAGAAAATAAAATGAATTTTTTTTTAGCGATTTGAGTGTTTGATATAAAAAATGTCATTTATCATTTGTTCATTAGGTAATTTAAATATTATATTTTAATGCTAAATACAGTAGGGCTTTGATAATCCAACGACTCAAAATTTATAGATATTTTATATAATGTATGTTTAAATATCAAGATGGCGGACACAGCAATGATTTTGACACAGGTAACACTAATTGTCTCACTCAGACTCGTCTACTTCGTCTGCCATCTTGATATTTATACATCCATTTGTATAGACTGCAAATATATTGAAGGAATCACTTCTGTCCATTTCAAAGAAGTGTTTAAATATAAATTAATTATTATGAATTCAAATGTACTATTTAGTTAACTCTCATTATTATAATATAAAAAAAACAGTTGTCTTCGGAGCTTTAAGAAATAACAGATAATTTATTAAAATAATTAAAGAAATATATTTTTTAAACAATTCACCTGCAAGATTCATCAAGTTTAATAGGGCCATGTACTTCTGGTATTGAAATAATTGGTTCGCTAGTTGCATTTCTCATATCGGGAAAAGCTTTATACAATCCTTTCACCAGATAATTACCTAAACATCTCGTACTTGATTGATTACCCAAACAATCGGCTATAAAAAATACGTTTTTAATACTAAACAACACTAATAATATATTTTTAAATTACCATGTCGCAGAACATTAATATCCAATCCTAATTTAGATAGTCTAAGTAATTCATCTTCATTACCCAAACTGTGGTCTACGGATAACTGTACAACTTTCAAAACACAATTGTCATCTGTTTTGCAAAGAAGAGCTCTGCTTTGTCCTGTAAGAGGGATATTATTTTATTTGTATGAAAATTTACAATTTAATTTAATCAAATAATCACCTATATTGGCCACAAATAATTTCTCTCCGTGAATAAGAGCAATAACGGCTGTTACGCCAATTGATAATCTCTCGTCTATTTTTTTAAGTTCTTCTAATATGGGCGAGCATTCTTGACTAAGCTTCATTTGTAAATAAATCATATAAGATTATTTCAAGTGATTTCAAATTATTGTATGAGAAACCTTTTCGGGCGTGAGACCTTCGGGCAGTTGATATTGTAAACTGGTCCGCTTTGCAATTATTTCATCAATTGATTGAATGTAGTCTTTCTCTACTGAGATAAAGGCATTTCTAAAATTGTTTTATGTTTGTTTAAAAACTTCTATAAGTATTAGTATTTATATTAGTTTACCTTAATACGTCCTTGATTTCATCATCTGTGTTTTTAGAATTTAACTGCCCTAAAAGAATCTCAGCTGCCATTCGTTGTAATACAAAATAAGCCGTATCGACTCCATTGTGAGGATCAAATACTCCATAAAGACATCTAAAAAATTTGTTAGGTCATTTAAAATTATACTGTTAATTAAATAACTTACACACACTAACGTGGCATCTTCTAATTGGCAGTAAAAACTACGAAATGTGTCTGAATCTTCAGACTGAGATATATCACGATTGTAATTGTAGTATGCCGTTGCTGTTTTCATACATCGAGGAAGATCGTCTGTCCACGATTTAAAAGAGTCAGATCCGGACATTATTTTATTATTGTCTTTGTATAAAAATCTAGAAATGAATAATTAGTTTGAGAAAATGATTAGGCGAAAGCAATATTTTTAACTGAAACTTTTACTAAGATATTACAATTATTTCATTTAATTGAATACATTTTTTTAAAAATAAAGCTTGAAAGTGTTTTAAGAAGAATAGTAAAAAAGTGTCTAGTGATATACAAATCGCATTTAAAAATGTATTTTTTGTTGTTTTACTGATATAAATGATTAAAAGCAATGAACATATTTAAAAATAGTGAAGATAAATTGTACTTTTTATTGATAAATACGAAATTCACTCACCAAACACAATTCTATTTTTAATTATCATAATATACGTCAAGAAAACCCATGTTGCCATTATTCAAAATAATTAATAGTTGAAATTGTTGAGGGATTTAAATAAATAATGACTGATTTTACATAATTATTTGGTTACTGTTTTAAAAGTTATTATTAGATAAAAAAAACAATCTACACCAGAGAGTTTTGATGATCTACACTGTTTCTATTGATTTTTTCGATGGCATTATAAATAAAATCTAAAAAGCAAATAATTATTTTCTTTGCAGATATTTGGGGTTGTTTTAAACCTATTTGGAATGAAAATTAACTGTAGGCAAATTGTATGCATGCATTTAGTGACAGCGGTGAGTGACAGCGAAAGTGTGTTGACATGGCTGGGATCAAATGTTGGTTTATTTTCTATTTATCTATCATTCAAATGTCTAGATTTTCCCCAGGATCTTCTGTACTAAATGTTTTATCTGGAGATTAAAAAATTCTTATGATTTTTTTGCACACAAAGCTAAATTTCACATCGTCATCTCGGCCCGTCTTGTATGTCAAATAAATGACTCATACATAAAGGTGGCTAGTTTTCTTTATATGAATACAGGAAAAATATTTTGAATTATTCAAAGAAACAACCTTAATATTTTGTATCATTGCTCCAATGTGCATTGATTTGTTTGAATTTGCATTATCTGAACAAAGCATACAGCCATATGAAGACAATCATTATATGTAAATGAAATTACTTTTAATCATTGTAAATATTTAATGTTCTTATTATTTACTTTCAAATGCCGTCTACCTGAATTTGATTATTTATCTACATGCAGCGTGAGTATTGAAAATAAATTATGAGATTATTAATTTGGAGTGTTAAATAATAACATTGTTATGGTTTCAGATTGGTGACATTGGCCTTCGCAGGTTCAATCGGAATGACATTGGTCATTCTAGCATGTGCGCTGCCAAAGTATGAGTATGTTTTATATTTTGATGTTGGAAAATCATATTAACCTGCTTTTTAGTTTAGAATGTTCTCATTTATTTTTTTATTATAATATGCAATGTTATTGTCCCAAAATAGACAACAATACAATCTAAAGCTCTTTATATTTGGGGCATATGTAATTGTTACCAACAGACAACTGAATGTATAAATATCAATATGGTGGACCAAATAGACGAGTCTGAGTGAGACAATTAGTGTTGCTTCCGCCAAGCTTATCTGTTTGGCCATAAAAAATATTTATTTGATATTATTTTAATCAACTTGTGCAATGTCATTTAATTGATACATTCTTAGTAATGGTGCAAATTATATGAAGTCAGGTTCCTTTCCATAAATAGATTTATATTTACAGAAAAAGTAAAATAATCTTTATTATTTGCTAATATTTTAATTGTTCATTTGTGTATAAATATAAAACATATAAAGAGCTTTGATTGATTACATATTCTTTCTTTAATTTGAAAATGTATGAGTAATACTATTATTATTTCAAATTCTGATGATTTTTAATATGTTATTTAATATTTTATGTGATGCAATTAAACATTTTTTAGTGGTGGACTAAAATTGGTAAGCATTAATGGTAAGGTGTTGGTCTCTAATTCTTTATCGCTTAAATTCAATATTCTTTTTTGATTTTAGATAAAAATTTATTTGTGTATTTACTTTGTATCACTAATTTTATTATTATTGGCAGAGGATTTAATTTTTTATGATGTAATTGTTGTTACTTGTACTGGTGAAGTGTATAAAATTTGCTTGTAGTAAAGCTTGGTTTTCCCCTTGTTTTATTTGTGATCCTCCTATTTATATTTCCAATTTCAAAATATATTTTTAAAATATTTATAATATTCAATTATTAAATGTGTCGTTATGTTTTCAGTGTATGGTGGCCATTCTTTGTTGTGCTGTTTTATGTATTATCTCCGTTACCAACTTTAATAGCTCGTCGATACAATGAAATATCATCGACGAGTTCATCCTTGGAAGGAGCCATATTTTTTACAATGTTTATTGTAATAAGTTCATTTGCACTCCCCATTGTTTTAGCCCGATCGCCCACGGATGCTCCTGTGGTAAATAATTTCCTCAATATTGTTTAAAAAAACATCTCAAATAACTGATTTAATTGACTTTACAGATCCAATGGGGAGCGTGTTACTTGACATTAGCGGGAAATTTTGTCGTTTATGCCACAATTCTAGGTTTCTTCATGACCTTCGATCAGGAAGACTCCGATTACATCACATGGTGAAAACAGATTAATTTATAACATTTTAAAATGTATTGGAGTTCTGAATGCTTTGCTTTGTCTCTGGTTTGTAACGTATTTGATCTCGAGTATTGGTCACAACATTGCTTGTGTCAAGAATAATAATAATTCACAACAGTTGGCCTTATGAATGTTAATTTGTTGCTACAAATTTATAATAAAAAAAAAATTGTTCGTAATCCTTTCTATTTACATTCACAAAATTGCAATAACTCATCAAAAGTCTGTACTATTAAAAAAAATTACTTCAATTAGGCTATGAATGAACTAAATTAAGGAATATTTAATACAAATTCATGTTAATTTTTCAAAATTATTTCATCTTGATTAAATGTTAAATGGAGTCTCATTATGTTTATATTTAGTTGTTCTTCATTTTATAATTGATAAATAAGAAGTACTCTGATTTTTGTCTTAGGACCTTCATGAGATTCACTTTCATATTGTATTTGTCGTTTTATTTTTATGTAGTATTATTTTATTCTTTTTTAATTTACCAAAGACAAAAATTTTTTTTTTTAAATCTGGACTAAGACTTCCGATACTACACAATATTCCATATTATTTTTAAATTGCGTAAGTGTATGTATACTTAGTTTGTAGAATGTTTTTCTAAGGAAATTATTTTATAAATTGATATTTTGTATAAATACAGTGTAAGATTTAGAACAAAATACATTTAACACAATTAATTAATTACATATTATGTTTTATTTTTAGTATTAAATAATGTTAAGTGAAAGCCTGCAGATTATAATTTTAGTATGTTTCAAGTATTCCGAGTAAGATATGAAATGATACAATTAATTAATTAAAGAATGTGTGACTAGTTCAGGTCACAGTTATATTTAATGATTACCGACAGGAAATAATATTTATTTTCTACATCTAAAAATTAAAGACAGATGGATTTTTTAATTCTTTCCTAGCAAGCTTAATGGATCGGATAATACAGTATAAAAAATATTAGCATAGTTTTAAAAAAACTACTACTAGTAATTTTAAATGGGTTTTTTTGGTAATAGCAGTATTTCAGAGTCTGTAACTGTTTTATTGTCTGTTATTTTTGGTGGTTTTTCGTTTGATATCATGACGAGTCGCGTCGATACCACCGATATATTCGCAGGCCATAGAACTGGATGTATAAATATCAAGATGGCGGACCAAGCAGATGAGTTTGACTGAGGTAATAAGGTAATCAAGGTGATTAACAGTGTTTAAACAACAGTAACGAATATCGAATTACACCTCTATCGAGAATTTAGATTAAGTGACAGTTGGCAGGCTTAAATAATTAGTGTTGTCTCGCTCAGACTCGTCTACTTGGTCCGCCATCTTGATATTTATATATCCAGTTGTATGGCTTGCTAATATATCGATCAATTTCCAGTCAGAAATCAAATGGTTTTCCTCATATTCATTATACATTCAAAATACATTATACTACCAAAAGGCCGGGGTCCGCTATTTTGATATTTATATATGCAGTTGTATGGCTTGCTAATTTATCGATTAGGTATAATATGCGCTTTACATGATCAAAGTTCAGGTGTTAGCTAATAAGCCTATCAATGGTTTTGGGTTCGAATCTTGGTGGAATTGAAAAAAATGTATTATCATTACTATTGTGGATAGGAGTTCGGTGGCATTAATTATTAAAATCAAAGCGAAACTCTAATGTTTCTGATTGTAAAGTGAATACTGAGGTGATTATTAAATACAGAGCCACCCTGTCGATAACTATAATAGTTAAACAGATTAAATTCATACACATCAATCCATACATAAAAACATTTGATAAAATATTTTTGTCGGGTAAGGCAGAGACTTGTGGAACGGAAGCGAATCGCATTAGGACTTGTAGAGTCCGACTTCTATATTTTCCAGTTTAAAATGTAAAAGTTTTATTGTAGTTAAGGCTTAGTGGGTTGGATGGTTAAGGGTTTATGTGTTTGGGGTCGAAATGTCGAGTGCAAGGGTCTTGTGCAGCCGTTTACTTACAAACAGTACTGAACAAATGGTTTGCGAGTCGTTGCTCTAATGTGTATTTGGAATTTATATTAACACAAGTTTACTTGGGAATTGAACCTCTTAGAATAAATATTTTCCATTAAAATCCACCTGTATGAATTCTTAGATCTTAAATAAAGTAACCCAATATAATATTTTACTCTGAATTATACGAAAAACATACTATACATAACATCAAAATTTGGGTTGATTCGGTTTGTTGTGGAATCTAAAATTACCCACACTTTCCTTCAATTAATTTGTATCGTTTTTATTATTCAAAAAAATATTTATTTATTTATATACGTCCCGACATGTTTTTTTCAACAACGTGTTAATTCATTGTCTATAATCGTACCTATTATTAGTTACACAGGTTACCGACTTAATAATCAGTATGTACCTTACAATATAGGAAATCAGAGTAAACCTGGGTCAAGACGATCGATCTTGATTTTATTAATATTATTCCTAACCACTCAGTCGTAATAACCGATCAAATAAATTATCACATAGTTTGGTTTAGTTGATATTAGAAAGTTATATGATTCTGTATATTATTTACTGTAGCTACAAGATGTTAATTTGTAGAGCAAGCACGCGAAAGGATTTGATTAGTCGGCCAAATAACAACCATAACTGAAACCAACTAGTAGGCCACGCCATTTTCTGTTTTAAATAAATTAATTTGAGTTAATTCATTTCATTTTAAATAAATTCATTCAACCCTTCTTTTGTGTTCTTAGTCTTTTTATTTTCACCTATATTGTGTCATTCTTTCCGTGTGTTTACAGTGTTTACAAAATCTGAAAACACCCCTCTTGTTTATCTCAAATTCATACTTTTGTAGGTTGAAAACATTAATGGATATCCTCAAAAGAATCTATTAGGCAACGACTGGTATAGTTTTAATATTTTTTTATATCATTAAAAATGTAGATGGTAATTATTTATAAGGGTACGGAGGAGACATGTCACACACAATATATTGAAGGATGAATTTTTTCACAACCCTCTCGTAGAATACAAGTACACTTCCTGTTTTTATGGGAACATGGCAGAGACGTGCTATTATCCAGATTGAAGTACTGTCATGGGAATATTCCCATCATCACATACAAAACTATATATTACATTAAACTATGGGCCAAATTCAATATAATAGCGTGAGTCGTGTGTTTAACGTACACCGTAAAGACGGTAATAGAGTTGCTTTGCTGTAATTTTGATCGGTTTTTTGTTAATTAGTGCCTCGCCCGAGGCTCAGACGAGGCATTAACTAACAAAAAACCGATCACAAGAGCAGCTAAGTAACTCTACTATCGTATTTACGGTGACGTATGCTTGGGAATACATTACTTAAGAGTATTCAAACTGAACGATTGGGTTTTAATAATAAAGTCACCGAACTCTCATTTACAATTTTTTAAATTCCATCAGGATTCGAACCCAAAGCTGGGGGATAAATGTTTTGACTACAAAAGAATATTTGTAACCATACGTCAATGAGCTTAATAAACTTGTCGTGCAAGTCGCACTTTAAATTAGATGTGCCAAAGTCAAACGAATATTATAGTATCATCCTTTTTCCCATAATGCGATTTTTCATTGCCATTGTCACGCATACGCACCACACGCACACACTCTCGTAACACATGTAACAGAATATTCATGGTTGGTGGACACTATTTATATGTCCATAAATGTCAATTTGTAATAGACTGATACCAATGATATATTAGCACGGCATACAACTGCATGTAGGCATATCAAGATGGCGGACCAAGTAGACGAGTCTGAGTGAGAAAACACTAATTGTTTGTCAGTTCGTGTGCAATATGCTCGATAGAGGTGTACACCGCTCTTTATTACTGTTGTTTAAATAGTGTTAATCAATTTTATTACAATGTTGCCGCGGTGAAACTCATCTGCTTGGTCTGCCATCTTGTTATTTATATATCCACTTGTATCAGGCAGCCATATCAATGCAGCCAGATATTATAAAATTTTCATCCTTGTTGTAAAGGCACTGATTTTTTTATGTTACATAATTGATTGTTCGTTAAGTAATCTTCATTGATTATTGAAGGCAAGTCTGGTTGCATTGTCAAGGTATTGGGTTGAAACTAAATGTGGATTGGTGACCTTAATTGAAATCTGGCACTGGAGTTATTATCGTCTGTTGACCTGATTCTGTAAATGGAGAAAACTGCACTGTTCTATTACTATTTTGGGCAATTTCAATAATTCAATCACCACTGAAAAAGTAGAACAAAGAGTCAGCTTACTTCGTATCCTCAATACTAGTCTTTCTTCTCGAAAAAAATAATAAACAAATTGAAAATATTCAATGGACGAGAAATTTTAGGTACCTTTAATTTCATTCGTTTTGCTCGAATTATAAAGTATATTCACAAAATAGTCGTTGATTATATTTGATTATTAATATTTTTTATCGATGTGTATTTTACAACAATGTATAAAAATTACCATGTAAATAAAATGTCTTATAATAATATCTAATATATAATATTATACACTTAGAACCAGAGATGTATATACCTCTCTTTGAGTGCTCTACTAGAATACTATTATATTCGTTTGACATTGGCACATCTCTGCCTAGAACTGTTATTATCTATGGACAAAACTGAATCAACTGAAACGAAATAGGTTTATAGTTTTATACACTTTTTAATCTGCTTTCAATCCATATTATAATAAAACAATTGTGGAGTTGGATGAAATAAGGGCGTATATAAAATTGTCAGTTTATATATAATCGAATAAAGCATTCTCTATGTTTAATATGATAAAGTATTTATTGTCTTTGGTAACAGATTATATCCAAAAGTATTTTTATACAGATCGATAGAGTTTATTTAAATAAGTTATTTTACGGAAAAAGGGCGTATTCCGTTAACCGTCCTTAAAGCACCCGACTCCTAAATTAAAATTTAGGTATGTTTTAGTTTTGACAAAAAAAAACATTTGTGATGAAAAATAATTAATGTTTATAATTTTACTACAACAAATCGATGGAATTAAATAATCCATTTATTATTTTATTTATTGAGATTCTGATAAAAAAATAATACATATTTTGATAAACGCTGTGAATAGTGAAGTAATATTTTATGGAAAAGCACTTTTATTGGAGTTGGAAATGTTCGTGTGCTAAATTTCCAACTTGCAAATAGTTGTATATATCCGGTTTGTCATTTTGTTACTCAATTTAAAAGTTATACATTAAAGTTCTGCACCTGAAAGAAGATCAACCAAATCAATTGTGGTGAGAGAAGAACTACCAAGGAACACGCAAAGTGCACACTTCTTCCCAGAACTATTTTGCTAAACTTAGACTTTTGCAGAGAGAAACTGCAGTTATATTATGCAGAGTTATGTCGACCGAGAAAGCGTTTTAAATAGATGGTCGGAGTACTTTAGCGACCTATTAAATGATAAGAATAGCGATAAGGTAGCCAATAAGAACGCTAGTCTGTACCAACACGCCGCGCAACCACAAATACCACCACCCACCTACGAAGAGGTGTGCCACGCCATCAGAGGACCGAAGAGAGGGAAAGCCCCCGGGATAGACGAGATCTCCAGCGAACTCATAGCATACGGCGGGGATGCTCTATGGGCGCTATTACATAGTTTAATAGTATTTTTATGGGAAGGCGAAACGCTACCGAAAGATTGGGCAAGTTCGATAATTTGTCCACTCCACAAAAAAGGTGACGTTAGCGTGTGCAGTAACTATAGAGGGATATCCCTACTATCAGTTATGTACAAGATATTCGCCAAGGTTTTAAAAAATAGGCTAGCAGAATACGCGGAGGAATGCTTGGGAGACTACCAAGCCGGATTTAGACCCGGGCGTTCAACAATGAACCAAATATTTACAATTAGGCAAATATTAGAGAAGTGTAATGAAGCCGACGTGGAGACTCATCACTTGTTCGTAGATTTTAGGCAGGCATTCGACACAATCGATAGGGATATTATTTACAGCACGATGAGAGAGTTTGGGTTTCCGGAAAAACTCATAAGTCTCTCAAAAATGACGCTGACAGACACCAAAAACTACGTACGGATAAATGGTGTACTGTCGGAGTCTTTCATCACCAGAGCAGGCGTTAAACAGGGGGACGTGATATCCCCCCTGTTATTTTCATTAGTTTTAGAAAAGGTTATGCGTCTTGCAGGTTGTAGCAATAAGTCTAATATCTTCTATAAGTCTTTTCAGGTACTCGCTTTCGCAGACGACGTAAATATTATCGCTAGAACTAAGAACGTGTTAATTGATAAGGTTAGAGCAATAAAGGATGCCGCTAAAATAGTAGGATTAGTCATAAACGTAGATAAAAGTCAGTATATGCATGTGACATCCAACTCGGAATTGGTAGCACATCGTAGCCTGAACATAGATAATGACCACTTTCCGCAGGTTGACTCTTTTGTATATTTGGGAGCAGTGGTCACTAAGGAGGCTGGAAATAACCAGGACATCAACTCTCGCCTGCAAAGTGCTAATAGGGCGTATTTCAGCTTAGTACGCTTGCTCAGATCAAGATATCTAAGTAGAAGTACCAAGGTAGAATTATACAAGATGCTAATTAGGCCAGTACTAACCTACGGTGCAGAAACATGGGTTATTACCAAGACTGAAGAGGATAGGCTGCTTAGGTTCGAGCGGAAGATTCTTAGGAGGATCTTGGGTCCTGTTCAGGAGGCACCAGGACTATTTAGAATTAGACGGAACGATGAGATTTACTCATTATATAAGAGCGTGAACGTAGTGCAGTTTATTAGGGCTTTAACATTAGGTTGGGTTAAAGAGCAGGAGGGATAGTATCGGAAATACTATCCAGCAAGCCTGTGGGTAAGAGAAGGCAGGGTAGACCTAGGCTAAGGTGGGCGGACGAATTTTATAAGGTAGTTAGGAGTTTAGGAATTAATAACTGGAGGAGCGCGGTCTCCAATAGAAATAAGTGGAAGATGCTGGTGCGGGAAGCCTTGGTTCATCACTGAACTGGAGTGCTTGTGATGATGATGATGATGTCGACCGAGAACGAGGAATTATTTAAATAAGTATTGAGGAAGTGGTGATGTGATTTATAGTAGAAATATTCGTATTATTATGTTTATTTATAGGGTGGTTAATATTATAACAGCAGCGTGACTGAGTAAGTTAAAATTATTTGACTACAGAAATGCTCCATACATAATTCATAAGTATTTTTTAACATTCATCGCAAGATTTAATTACTAATCGCTTAATCAATTTAAATTAAAATATATTTACAATATAGCCAGATAGTTAATAATTGAATTTATCATAATACGAAATAGTAATTGGTTGAAAAACATTTTTACATTTTGATTCAAAGTCAAACAATATTCTTTTTTTTTCAGGATGATTTTAAATTAAATAAAATGTATACCCTCAAATATGTACATTAAATATTGGTCCTTTGAGGCGATAAAGTGTAATTATTAACTATTAATATTATAAAATAAATAAGTAAATGTCCAATTTTAGACACGCGCATGAATTAAATAATTCCTTTACAATATAATTATTACTCATTAATTCTTATTAATAGTACATACTTCACAGAAACAGCTGATTCTAAGATGGGTGTCCAAACTTGATTTCAAAAGCACTATTAATATTTAAAAAAAAAAATTTCACTTATTCTTGCAATACTCTATCGCCTCCTAAAATATTCTCAGTTAATTATAGAGTAAATAATTAACTAATGATCTGATTAAAGTAGTTCTTCCTTTACATAATTGTAATAATAATATACAAGCAAACGTCGGATAAACGGGTGAAAAATCAGGTTTTCAAATGTTCTTAACCGTCAAATGGATTTATGGGCTTTTTGCAACCAATCGAAACTTTGTTTAGGGTGCGTATAAACTAATTTATAACATTAATATTTAATCAAGTGTTTAATATTCTTTTTATTTTGCTAATAAAAAATAAATAATACGTAGTTTTTGAGTGATCAAAAATCCCTACATAAGAGTTGTTTGTAGAATCCAGTAGACGGTTAATTTTAGAGCTGTGAGTGACTTACATTTTTATTATATTGCTTTATTATTTTATAAATTGTATGATTATTTTTTTAAATTAACCCATCTCTTCAGGATTCGACCCTAATTTTTCTCATGATTATGGTATTTGATGTGTGTAATCAAATAATTTAAATATTATAAAGGTATTCGAATAAGTCAATTCACTTCATCGTACCCACATGGACTAGATCAAATTATAAGTACATAAATTTGATCAAATAAGATGATAAATAACTGGAGAAAAGCCACATTATTAGAATTTTCTAAGCCAAAACACGTTCCAATTATATAATAGTCTTTGAAGCTTGAAGGAAATCGATTTTCATTTCAATATTCGATGCCAATTTGTGTGGACTCAATTTTAATAGCCGTGTCTCTTGAGTCTTCCTAAAAATATATAAATTGAAGGCTTTTTATGCAATTATAATTATTAGTATTGGTTTATTAATTTAAATATGTGAATATTATAAGTATCGCCTAATGTTCGTGACTTTACATAATTCAGTCAGCCGACATTAATTCCAACGGACACTCTGTCTTCACACATTTCAGATCTTCGTGATTTGAATATTAATATATTTAATAATCATCAAGCATACATACATGCCGGAATTAATCAACATCATTAATAAATATAGAAAATGTTAGAAATTGTAGAGTAGTTAGTCGCAGTTGGCTTCATCATTAGTCACATACATTTTGCCCTCATAAAATTTTGTGTATTTTTTTTTTTCAGATTTTTTGGCGATAAGAGTGTTGTGTATATTTTCTATTTGTAGAAGAGAAGAGGAAATGAGGCGGTGAACGGAAAAGGAAACCAGCGGACGTTTGATTCGTTTCAGACTAATTTACAACATTTAATCGTATTCTATGAAAAAATGTTGATTATCCGGAAATAATTTAACGAGTTAAACAGGAATACAGAACGAGGGATCGATTTTGTTTGAATAAATTTGAGCGTAAGCGGCGACAATTTTCAAGTTTAAAAATACGATTCGGTGAATTCATTTTTGGTGGAGTATTTTTCACATTTTTTTTATAGAAATTCAAATTTCTCAAACACATTCTTTTGTTATACATGTTAGACTAAATGAGATTATTTTAAGAGATGAAATCCACTATTTGCGTATTGACAGAAGCAGTTAGTCTCTAAATGGCGGCCCAAACTCGGTTCCATAACCACTAAAGATTTTTATTTTAAATTAATAGTAACATATTTTTTTAAACTTATTTTTGAGATACCATACCATCCTCTATAATATTCTCAGTTAGTTTAAGTCCACGCTGTATATTTAAAGGTTTAATTGATATTTACAAGAAACGTTGACAATTTAGACATTTTTGTCAGTTTGCTCTACAAAAAAATCATAACCAAACTGTCAAAAAATGCCCATAATCGAATAAATGATAATGAATTTTAAAAAATCTACAAAGATAGATTGAAAATTTCAGGGTTTATTCTAAAAATTTCAAGTCATTTTACGGAAAAAGGCAATATCTTCTAAAAAAAGGCGTATCCGTCATCCAACCCATAAATTCTTTATTTAAATTCATTAAAGTTGCCAGCTTAAAAAATAAAACTATTTTTAGAATAAAAAGCTGTTGATATTTTCCACGTCGGTTTCAATATGAAAATATTGCGGTTTAAAATTATGTTTGTGAAGAAAATGCATCATATCCAAAAATGTTTTAGTGCATGTACATACATATAAATAAATAAACATTATGACTTTTACAAATATCATCAACTAACTGTTATGTATTTAAAGGGTGCATTGTGTAATAAGCACGTAGATGAGATTTTCCATTCGAATAGAGATGATGTTCAATATTTTCAGCTGGAGAAATAGATTTATCTTCAGATTCAGTGTTCGCAGCGTTTCAGGCATTTTTATCAGAGCAAGTTTATTGTTCGGACACAAAGCCTCATTGTGGCTTCTGAATCACGTACTGCTTAACTGGCTGATGCTGCAACATCCTGATTTATCTCATTTCACATTATATTGTCACTTCTACTCATCCTTATTTGCTTCCATTCTAAGAACTTTCTTCAGGGAGCTTCTGTGAGCTGAATTGCTGAAAATGTCATTAACAATGCAACTTATTAATACACGTGGTTGCCTAGTAAACACTTTATGAATCAGCACAATTATAAGTCCATAATGAATTGAATGGGATTTCAATAAACACCCATTCAGCATACATACAATTATAATAGTTTTGTAAGAAAATAAATACAAATATTTTGATACTTATTTAATATATAATAAATACATCAAAGTTTATGAATGAGACAAGCTTTTTCAAATTTACTAAATGTAATATAATTTCATCAAAAACAAATTTTCAAACCACTATTATACTTAACGATATACATATTAATAATACAATTAAATATTAGTGATACAATATTAATAAAGTCTTGAAGATACTCTTGAAAAACAATGATTTTATATAATTCTATTCTATTTAAAAATTGGCCAAAAATGTCTTGTGAATTACATACATATTTTATACTCAATTCTTCTTAAATGGGTCTTCTAAGGCCTTTTGAACCTAATCCAGATTCCAGAAAACGTAGGTTCAAATCCTGCACAGTAAAAAAATATAGCAGATTGATATCAATAAAATAATATTTTGTTAATTGGTATTATTTTTCCATATTTTTTGTGGTTGTTTTTTTTCTTCATATATATATTTTTTATTTTGTAGCCCCATGTTACGCATTAGGTGGTTGTAATTTATGTATGTGTAAATAAATAAATGATAATTAACTCTGTTTTTTTTTAAATTAATACAAAAACTAATTCCAATGATTCCCGTGCATATTTAATAGCTTAGTAAAGGAAGTCATTAATCACGAATCACTCATTAATGACGTCACTTACTAATCCACTAAATATTTACCAAGCATTTAAAAACTCGGCCTCGTAAAAATTCTATGCCGGGATTTAAATCGTCAAAAATGTCTCTATGAAATGCATAATATGTATAGATTATCAATGGTTTTCATAATTAGTATTGAAATGATGAGTACGAGTACGTGTGGTGTAAGGTCTGTTTTATTCAAGTGTTCATCATTGAAATAGATTTAGATAACGAGCACACCGGCTCCATGTGGTCCAGCTGTCTCTTTTCACCCCAATACTGCTCTACTATATCTGCACTTGTCACTCACACCCCTGATATCACAGAAAATGGGGGGTACTTATTGTATGTGCGTGGGCATGCGCAATACACCACCTCTATCTACTAAACAGGGTTGCCACAACCTTACAACCATAATATTTCAATAAATCTATTATAGCGCCATCTGGACAGTGCAGATATGTACTTATTCCAGCTGGCCGCTAACAGTTACCGCGAACGGTTCCCCGATTCTCGGACGTGACTTGACTCTCGGACGGGGAACATGCCGCTGACAGGCGCTCCTCCTTTGTATATTTAACATCCAAATAAACACACTGGCAAGTGACTCTCATCTTTCATTTCAACACTCACTCCTGCACTGATACTCTGGACCTACAATCATGGGGGCAACTACCCGTTCCCCATACTATTATACCTTGTTGTAACAGTTACATATATTACTTGTATTAAAACATTCTTGTAGGCTAAGATGGGCGGACGAGTTCTATTAGGTAGTTAGGAGTTTAGGAATCAATAACTGGAGGAGCATTAAGTGGAAGATGCTGGTGCGGGAAGCCTTGGTTCATCACTAAACTGGAGTACTTATGATGATGATGAAAACATGCTTGTATATATTATAGAATATCATAAGTTCATAGTTGGGTTGGGTTCATTCTGCCATAAATTTTACATGCGTGCAAAAAATCCAGAAAATAAATAAAAAGAAAAAATTAATAATGTGGATCGGCACTATTTTTGTGCATCACGCAAAACAGTAGCTCTCAATCTGCTTAGTGCAAAGCGGTGTGGTAAGAGGATACCCTATCCTTACAGACACACCGGGTGGAGGTGGGTAATAATAAGTTGGGTTGGATTGATTAATTTTCATCATGATTTCCCAGGCCACGACGAAGCAATGAGTCCGTTAGCTCTAGTTTGCCAAACTAGATCTAGGAAGTGGTTATAGCAATGAAATTTTATCTATAAAAGCGCCATGCAATATTACGTTGTTCATACGAATATGCAAGATCTCGTATACATGTACACGCAATAGAATTTGAATTAGCGAGGCGGTAGAAGCAGCGCCCTAAGCGGCTAACACACGAAACCTTTGGTAGTACATCTCATGTATGCCTGAATATTGACTTGAACGGGATTTGAACCCATGACTACAGTATTTGTAGCGAAGCGTCTTATCCCATAAGCTTTTACGCTGGCACTTATATCTCTATGTCGTGTCGCCTTAAATTTAAACATTTTTCTTTACACAATCCCGATAGAATATATATAAACATAAGATGTCGCACCAGTGGCTAAATTCATGTTTAGTTCAAGTGGCCAAAAACATGAGTTACCTGGCAAACATTATACTGTAAACATCTCTCTTCATATCTTCAGTTATATTTCCCAGTAAAATGGGTAAATGCATTGTTACTACATGTCATATGGACTCAAACATACACTCAAATACATCTAGGCTCACTTTTTACCACTGACTACTTCTTTAACATGTTTAAAATATTGTCACAACCACCCTCAGGGGTCACTAGAAATGTGTTGAGTGAGGTAGACACACTTATTGCTTTATCAATTAGGAGTGGAGAAGAGTGCAACAATACACGGGCTACAGGAAATTGCACGAATTATTTATATGCAATGCGAAATCTAATGTTTATATATCTTTGCCCGTAAGGTGGATATTATTTTCAAATAAAAAATGTAAGTTTATCTTTTCCCGATGCATTTCTTGCACAACCCTGTCTTTGGAGGGAGATTCGAAGTTTCCGGCACAGGAGGGGATGACGGAAGGCCTAGTACGAGAGTACAGCCTCCATATACTGATTAGTGTGCTGGCCGACCTGGCCGACTACATAGTCCCACCTGTACCACTACTTATAAACACTGACTATCTGTCATCATCATCACTAAGCACCACCGGGATAAGTTTCCTAGTGTACGGGATACCGGGATAATTGATATTTATAACTAAAGTGATTGTGAAAAACAATGAATGGGTACGTAGAGTTGCGCGCGCGTCTGCCACCTTTCCGATTACTTTATTGTTAAATAAATATTTTGAATCGGCTCATGTCGATACATCAACAAGTTGTTCGTATGTGGTGAGTAACAAACATTATTCAATACTATAAATTATTTGAACACTTTCATATTCATGACAAAATAGCAGTTATTTCATTTTAAATATCTGAAATATCACCGGTTGAAAGTACATCCACTTTATCCTCCGTTAAACGTTATTACTCTAGTAAATCAAATTGTTATATCTCATAAATTGTATTGATGTATTAATTCATTGTCTGTTGGTGATCTAAACTATTACTAGTTATAATACAGGTCAACAGAGCGGCTCTTAAAGACTTAATAATCACCTTACAATTCAAGAAATCAGAATTAAACTTTAGATAGATCAGGATTTTATTATTATTCATCCAGATCTCCCAGTTATAATCTGATCTTTTACGTTGGTTAATAATAAAATAATATCAAAGTCATCGTCTTTGCATATTAAGCTGTCGATAAGCTGGTTAAAAAAATTCAATAACTGTTATGATAATTTTCAAAGGGACGTTTTCTAGATGTATATATAATTTAAAATTCAAGTTCGTCGGCGCAAAAAAATCGAGACGCGAGGAAAATTCAAACAAAAAGAAAAGTTTATCGGATGAAATTCGACTAATTAAAAAAAAAACGATTTCTCGCGGAAGGCTTTTTTGACGAAAAATGATTATTTCGTTAATTGAATGTGGCATTTTTAGATTTTGAAAGCATTGTAACGAAGGTCCCTTTATCTTGGAGGAGGAGAACTTCTCCTATAATTGGTTTAAATGTCGCTTCAGGTCTCGAGGAACGTTTCAGGATCTGCTAATCAAATTATTCTCAACTTGGTGTCAGCACAAACGCGTTTCCAATACGAATAGCCGTCGGAAAGGACAATAATTCCCGAAATAATATTGCTAACTACCATTATTTCATCATAGAATATATGAAATAACTGGCTGAGAATGAGAAAAATAAAATATGATAAAATTCCCTCTAAAAAGACTAATTACATATATACTACAATTTGGATAGTACATAAATCAGCTTACACACATTTTTTGTATTTTACTGAAATCCATTAAATTTAATAAAAATAATGAAAAACCTTAGTCGCAGAAATTTACTAAAAAACTGTGACTTTGAAAATAAATTTAATAAAAATTCCAAAAATACTTTTAGTAAATATACAGTGGTGGTTTTCATTCAATGGGAATTGTTTAAGGTTAGGGTAATTATCACAAAAATATGATTATTATTTATACAATTCTCATAATGAGAGCCTTAAAATGAATGAAATTTTTAATTTCGCATAAATAAAATGACAGCGGCTTATTATTATAAGTAGAAATAAATGTGGTTGCCGCTAACAGGTTACACAATGTGAATATAATTTAATACAATAATATTTGAATAATTACACAATTTGAATATCATGACAGCGGATTATTATTATAAGTGGAAATGTCACTAACAATTATACAGGGTGGACTTGAATCAACTGAGAATATTTTAGGGGCTGTGGGAGGGTATCGCAAAAATAAGTGAAAAAATATATTAATTATTTTATTAAGAATTACAAATATTAATAGTAATTGGAATCCAGTTTGGGCCACCATCTTGGAATCAGCTGTTTCTGTAAAGTACTCAGTAGTGATTGTCGCGTGTACATTGTGTAATATTTAATTAATATTTTAAATTATTTTTTTATATAATTTTTTATATAAAAAATATTTAATATTTTTTCTTATATTTTCGATACTCTACTACCCCTGAAAATATTCCCAATTAATTTAAATCCACCCTGTATAACTTGCCTCTCCTTAAAATATTCTCAAAAAATTGTATTAATCTAAAAATCGAACGAACTGTGGATGTGATTAAATATATATAATAATATATATATTTTTGCGATTCAATATATTCTGATTAAAATTCCACCCTGTATATTTTTTGATTGATCATCCCTTAAATATATAATAAATGAATACCGCGATGAATGATGCTAATTCTATGAATAATATTATCACTGTACCGTATGAAATAATTCGGAATTGGAATTGATTTTCACAAATGTATGAAAATAGTGATGATATTGAAATGCTGGTGAAATATTCATCCCTATGATTTGTTTGTTCAGGGCCGGCTTAAGTATTTAATTGGAGCACAAATGGGGAGCTTATGTTCCTCTCTGCTTCACCAGGGAAATGTTTAACAAAAGCATATAATATTATTAATTTTTGAATTTCACAATTAAAGAATTAATTATTTTGATGATATATATAATAGTATGTATGATTTCTTTTATTATTCAAACGGAGAAAAAAACAGTTAATTTAATTTGCACCGGCTTTTCCAGAGTAATGCAATCAGAGGAGTGAAATTGGAACTCATCTGCGAACTTCTACGAAATTCCGGTTATTTATTACATAGATGTGGTGAAAAGTTCCAATTAGCTCTTTGAAATTTGAATTTTCCGAATGAAAAGTCATACGAACATAATAGAAATTAAATCCACCGTAATTAAAAAAAAAAAAAACCATCAGCCAGGTTTCAATTGATAACTTCGCTGGCGTGATAATTGACTTGGTTAATATAATGAAACGTTGCATGGTAATTAAAAAATATATGGCATATCGTGCAGGTTTTGTTAAAATAATAAACTATGGGGAAATTGTGTCATTTTGAACCAGTACATATTTGTGGAATAATGGAGTTGTGATACTTTTCACTTAGTCAGGTACAGGTGCAAATCGGTACGGCGAACCACTCTCGCTTCAAACACTAATTAATCTCGGAAATATTAATTCAACCCCTTCACTGACGAGACATTCAAAATAATATATACTCGTACTCGACAAATACAAAAACTATATATTGAAAAAAAAATTGTTCATGCCGAATATTCAATGTCTTCTTTGTTCAAATCCCGGCAATGATTAATTACTGTGTACTAATTATATTGATGGAGTTGTTTAACAAGATCGATAGCTCATCAGATGATTGATATTATTTGTAATTAGGAAATTAATCAAGCATTGTCATTGAATAGAATGTAATTATTAACTATTATATTATATAAATAAATCAATGAAATAATTGTTTATGTATGAGAGTAATAACATATTTTTTTTCATTTACATATTATGAGATTGACTTCAGTTATGAGCAGAGTCCGCCAATATGTGGCTCTTAAAAAGGTAGCACAAATGGCATTCTATGCATAAAAATACAAATTCATTATAAAAAATTGTTTATGAAAATAATTCTCTCAAATACTATGAAGACACTACTTAAAACCCCCTTAATTAATAGTCAAAGAGTCAAAAGTTTAAAAGAGAAAAAGTATCATTTATTCGAAAATTGGCACAAAGTAGCATTATAATCTATAAAAATGGCATTTGGCGGACTCGGTTATCATTCAGTATATTATATTTTCAATTTGATCATTTTGACTATATTTTAACTATGATATGTTATACATGTTAAGACTTATTTATCTATGAAAATTACAATAGTACACTCTTATATTAACTGATAATCTAGTCTTACACAAAACTGTATTCTTGTGATTGAATGCCCAAAAATGTTGTTTAAAAGATATTGATAAAAACACAATTTCTGATTGATTCATCAAGTATAGGGTATAATAAAGAAAATAGGGGTAAATGGCCCCATTATCCAGCTTCCATTTCAATAAGATGTTGATTATTTTTTATAAATAATATTTTTTATCCAAATTATTCATTACGTTTATTTTTTAATTGTATATATGAAGATGTTAATTATTTATTTAGGTAACATTTAATACGATCAAAATTATATAATAAAAACATTAAGCATCATTTACCGACACCACTGATTTGAGAAGGCCCGACAAGTGGGTGGGACAACCCTAATTGTCTTTACGGTCTTACGGAGAATCGTTTGCTTGGTCCGCCATCTTGATATTTATATATCCTAATTACACATTATCGCTTGAGTGAAATTCAATACTAAACTCTTTTTTATTGCATAACATTTCTCGAGTTATGTTTTACCATTAATAAAAATACCCAAACTACGCTCTTCAATGAATGTCAACAATTATTTTTATACAATCTGGGACGTTTAAAACAATAAAAAGATATCGTTATTCATGAGTAGGGATGAAATTAAATCGATGGTCATTTTATGTCATAATTAATATTTTCAATTGGGGTTGGCCTGAAAGGGTTGGCGTATTGAATACGAGGCGGTCTGAGTGTATAATGGAGAAATTTAATAAAAGCCTTCCCTTTTGCGGAGGATTACAAGTTGTACAAGTCCAAAGAGAGAATCGTGATATAAGTTTGATGGAAGCATCGTGGTCAGAACAACACGGGGGAATACCTCATAATTAATATACCCACCACAACAATATACCTACATTTTACAAGCGGAAACTCTCAAAAGACAAACAATTTTAAACAAAACAGATAAACGCTGCTTTCAACAACTTAACAGCACAATTTTACAACAAGATTGTATTTGAGCTGTCATTAAAAAAATATGCATTCCGCTTTGGTTTCCTAGATGTAAAAACCGACCATCAGTATAAAAAAGAAACTCTATTACCGCTTTTTAAGGATGGTGACGCCTAGGAAACCGATTCTTTATATTATTTATTTGAATATAGCAATATCATTTTTGAAATACGCAAATCACGTTAAGTATTTTATTATTGAACGTTCAATTAAATAAATTAAAAACATTTCTATTATTTTTAATAGTTTGATCAAACGATTTATATGGAACGGTAAATTTTTTCTCGGTTTTTGTAAATTTTTACCGTCTAAAAAAATCTTGAATATAAAATATACGAAATTAAATAGACTATGTGAAAACATATCGATGGTTTAGTGGACATTTTTTCTATGTCCATAATTATCAGATTGGAGAAAACAAGATTTGAAAGATAACATTTTCGTTTATAGATTTTTTTTCAAAAAATATGACATACAACAAGTGCCTAGCAAATTATCGATATGTGAATTTTAAAAATAAATTCCATAAAGACATTATGTATTAAAAGAGTAGGATTTTGCCGACCATTATAAGGAGAAGACCATTATTATTTTTTATAGGATAAAGGGCCGTATTCAATATAATAAGAGTGTGTTAGTGAGTCTTGTGTGTACGAATAAGCTAGAGCTTGGTATTATTGGTGTACACACATACGCACCGCACGCATACATTCTCATTATATTGAATACGGTCCAAAGTAAATTATTGATTCATTTAATGTAGAATTTATCAAATAATACCTGAGCCAGTATAATTTTTGTGATGAAAAAATGTGGCTCAAAAGAATAACGGTTAAAATAAAATGTTTAGTCATTTATTATATGGCAAAAACATCAAAGACTTTTTCATTATGATTGTGATTTTGCAGGTTTCTGAGAAGTTCGGCATAAAGAGGTACGGGAGGAAAATTGTCGATGAAAAACTTTTCACCGAGAAATATTTAAGCATTCTAAAATGAGCTTCGCTGAGTAATTGAAACGAAAGTTTACTTTATAATATGATTTTCATCATCAACAATAAGCCTTGAATGGATTAGCTAAAATGAAATGCTTAATTTAATTAATATTTTCAGATGGTGAAGGAGGAGTGATGAATTTACTACGGGGTTGGTGGCCTCTATTTTTAACAGGTATGTTTTTTTTTATATTTCATTTTATAAAATTAGAAAAGGAGGTCGACAGTAAAAAGTGACTAGTCCGAGTTGTTTTATAAAAAGTTCAACACTTTATTCTATGTCTGTTTCTCTTTGAAACAACAACTAAACTTTATCAGACACAATTAAAAGCAGGAATCATTTCTTTCTTTAACATTAAAAAGATTATCGTGTGCATTTAGCAATAATATCCAATTGCAAAACAATAATATTTACTAATTTAACTTTTTTTAAGATGGTCACTTAAAAAATACATAATTATTTTATACATCTATCTCTTGAATTATTTCGCTAGCGATTTAATTATTTAGTAAGAGTTTGAGAAAGATGATAATTTAAGGTGTTAATAATAAAAAATTGACAAATTATGAAAAAAAAAAGTGAATTGATTGTATTAAATGTGTAATTTTTAGTTGATTGTCGCAAAGGAGACATAATATACCGCAAACGGCTGTGATTAGGCATGTGTTAAGTTCGAAATTTACTCTACATACATAAGAAACAAATAATCGTATTTGAATCAAAAGCTTGCAAATCCAGTTTATTAAATGAATTTGAGTAAAAACAGAGAATCGAGAATATTATTTTATAAATTCAAAATGGAGAAAATTTTTAATAATACCCATTATTACTAATATTTAAAAAAATATAGTAATAATAAATCTTACATTCTTTACCCTGTGGGAGAATTATTCAAGAACACCCTTTCCATGGTGTTCTTGAATAGACATCTATCTGTATGGGGATTGTCATATGCTCTACAAACATAAGAAATAAATAGTAGTTAGGTGAGATGACGAAATCATTAAAAAAATTCCACTTATCTAGTAAATTACCCAGCGTGTCAGTAAAGCTGTTTCACTGACAGTTGACATTTAAAAAAATAATTTTGACCACAAAAATATATTTATTTACGCTCCGAGGAGCCTTAATTTTGAGAAAGGGTCTTTTTGAGAGGGTTTTTTTTAGACACAACAACGTGTTAATTGTCTGTCGATGATCTTAACTATTACTAGTTACACAGGTCACCGACTTAATAATCAGTATTTACCTTACAATACAGGAAATCAGAGTAAACCTGGATCGAGACGATCGACCGTGATTTTATTAATATTATTCCCGATCTCCCAGTCGTAATAACCGATCAAATCAATTTAAAAATTCTTGACTTGAGTGGGATTTGAACCCACGACCACAGTATTGGTTATTTTTAGAGTATTTTCACTGTTTGTTATTTTTAAATATATGAGAGAATATAAAATCACTTTATTTACAAAGATATGAAAAGAAGCATCTTGTGTGGATGATCTGGATTTGCGTAGTATCGAATCTAAAGTGTCTTTTGATGTAGACTATATCCTATTCGATTGGATTGGAGACTTCATACAATTATTATAATTTACTATAGGAAATATCCTATGAAAATCAAGTAGTATATTCAATTTAATATAATATACTGTATATTTAATGCATACATACGTCATATTTCCACCGTGGAGGATTTCTTTGAGATCGGTGAAGTGTAGAGTGGTGAAGAATATTTATGGAGTATGCAGTGAAGAATTACTAGTTCATATTTGAGGAGTTGGAAGATGAAGAGCAAGTCCATAGTCTAAGTCTGGTCTCGACTTTGAATTCCTTTGAAAGTGTTTGAAGCCACGCTTCTTATCCCCTGAGCTACTGGTATATATAAATATTAAACAATTAATATTAATTTATGGCTATTCATCAATCAGGAAATGTGATAGTTCCTAACAAATTTGAAAAACACAATATCAAAACTTCAAAGCTCCCTCCTTCAAAGTCATCTTGTGAACCTTATGACATTAAAGGGTGCGAAATGTACTTTGTCCGTCATTGATTTCTCAAACGTGTAAGGGTGGGTGGCGCGTTCCATTTTCGAAATTTGAATTAAGGGGTTGATTGTTGTGTATATTATTTAGAGTGACGTGTAGTGAGTGAGTGCAGGAAGGATGTGAGGGGTAGTTTTGGAGGAGTTCTAAGGTGGGTGGGATATTGTTTACAACTTGTGGCATTAGGGTGGAGTCAGCTGCGTCCAACTAACTCTATAACTACCTACATTTTCACACTATATTGTTAAGTATGGACCACTTCTAAGGGCGTTTTCAACCCCTTAACAAACGAACCACTTCTGTTGCTTCTATATTGTATAAAAATTATAATTTAGATACCTTAAACTTCAAGAAATAGACTATTCTATTTAACAATAGGAATTATAGGAATAAATTATATTGTTTTTGGAAGCTAGGATATTAAAATAATTACATGGTTTGGGTGTCCATTTTTATTACGGATTAATGTGGTATGACTGCCGTTTAGCGAATCTGTGAAATTAGTCAACTGATTTTTTATAAATCAATTCTTTGTTTTTGATTTTAAATACTCTTGCTGATTATAATCCATTCTGTATTATTTTAAATTAATAAGAAAACAATGATTTTATTAATATACGCTTAGAGGAGTTTTTTTGGAAGGTTTTTAAATTTTTTAGACATAACAACGTGTCACTATTACTAGTTACACAGGTCACCTCAGTATTTACCTTACAATCCAAGAAATCAGAGCAAACCTGAATCAAGACGATCGATCGGGATTTTATTAATATAATTCCCGATCTCACAGTCTTAATAACTGATCAAATATTTTTTTACTTGAGCGGGATTTGAATCCACGACCACAGTATTTTAAGCCTTGATCTATTACGCTGGTTATTATATTTAAAAAAACGTCATTCGATAATAAGTCATAGAAAAAAAATATATATATTTGACTATCATAAAAAGTAATGTAATTGTCTATCTAATTTTTCGAAAGAAGATGTATATTTTTCTGCTCTCATTCGAAGTGGATTATCCAGATATACATAGATCAAATAAGAGCTTCCACTTTGTTTGTTATATTTGTAGGGCAAATGTCAAATTTTAGGCATATTTAGAGGCAACATTATCAATGGTTGTGATTGTTCAAACTAAACACGTATTAATTAAGTGCAATGGACACCATTTTTATTTTTGCAAATAATTATAAAAATATGTTGTCATTAAATAATAAATGTTGATAAAGTTAATAAGTAATTAAATATTGTCACTATTTCTGTTCTCGTTCTTGTTGCGTATATTAATCCATTATACAACATGTCTTTTATTGATACTCAAATAATTAAATGTAAGGAATTGTACATTAAATGTAACACAACCATACTTTCATTAAAGATCCAAGTCGGCTAGTTAAACTTTTCAATTTTTAATTATTATTTTAAAAAAATTGAGAATCTTTCGTATTTACTTATTAGGCATTTTGCAAAGTTAAAAATACCTTGTTTACGTATTCGAAATTGAGCTGGAACTAATGCGATGACATCATAAGGTTGTTTTTATTATTCTCTAATAACAACATATATTCACTCATTAATAAAACCAAAGATTCTCAAGCTGTCATAATAAATTATTTTTTTATTAATAAATTATTATTTTTATACAAAAAAAAATGCTTAGGCTCGTTTTTGTATATTTTTTTTATGATCATACTGGCATTACATAATGAAGATAAAAATATTTTAGTTTCAATTAATAAGATGCTGTATATGTAATTGGGGCGTCTGCACAATACAAAAGCTTAAAGGGAAGCTGTTCTAAACGTCACATAACCAAAATGACACTTGATATATTTTATGCACATTCCCAAAATTGATTAAACCACATCGCCAACTGTCGCCAATCTGAGGGATAATAATGGTATAAGTTGGGCCCGAGTACTTTTGTGTGGAGTTATGATATATGAGTTGTTGTAGAGGACACGGTGATAAAGTTAGGGACTTCATAGTCTGTCCGAAGCTTCGTTTTGATTACACAACTTTGCCGAGGTAGTTCTCAATTAATTTATGTGGAAGTGGACCACGGCCAATTCCCACAGACCATTATATTGCCTTCACAACTATTACTATATAATATTGTTAGGGGTCACACACCCAGATGCATTTGAATAAACGACACTTGCCCTCTTTACTGATTCCAATGTTTTCCAACCTGAACGGTGTGATTTTCAAATGGGATTGCATCTGCTAAGTACGTCGTTATGGTAATGAATACAAAACATTTATGAAAACGGGCTATAGTTTGTACTGAAAGCATTGGATTTATACATATATGCAGGTCGGGCTCTAAATAATTGCTAATCTTGGAATAGTAAAAATATACAGGGTGGTATTTAAATCAGTACGTAGCATATTTCCATTTTGGAATTCATGAAAAATAATGTATTTTTTCAGAGTAACCCCTTTTCCGCATATATTGACTACGTCAGCTACGATTGCGCTACGATGAACTACGATTTAGGGACCGAGCGCTTTTATTAATCTTTATTTATCAGAAATATTTTATTATTCCAATTTTATTTACTTATCTAGGAATGTATGAAGAGAAAATTCCCCTAATTAACAAAAATATACTTGATTGAGGCTTTTCGACAAATCTTATCTTATAGGTTGTACTTGAACCAAGTGAGAGTATTTTAGGAGGTGGTAGGTTATCGCAAAAATAATTGAAATCCTTTATAATTAAAAAAAATGACAAAATACACACGAGACAGACAATATTTAAAAAAAATTGTTTAGTTTTTAATTAATAACAAAAAATATTTAATATTTTTTTCCATGTCACAATGCCTGTATATGACAATATTACGATCTTCACATTTTTTTAAATAGTGTGTGTGTTTTTTTTATATTTATAATATTTTATATTATTACTAAAAATTGCTGAAAGCGAAAAAAATTTATGCAAACTGTATTTTACTTAGTATTCACTAGAACGAAAAATCAATTTATTTCACCAGTTTCTTTATTGTTATAAAATGAATATTAATTTAAAATAAAATGTCGACGTTTGGGTGGAATTCCATATGTAAAGAAATTTATTTGATGTTTGAATTGGTTTGTGGAAGTCACATCAAATAAATTTCTTTAAGATAAAATTCGTTTAAATCAAATCTAAAATTGAATAAATAGTTAATATGAAATAAAATTACCGATCCGATAAAGCTGTAATATTAAAATTATCGATCTAGTCTAGTTCCATTGAGATCTAGATCAATTTATTAAAAAAATACTTCAACATTATCCTATTGATAAATAAATAAAATGTCTTTGAAGCTCTGTAGAGATATTTTTTTATTCGACCGTAATTTATTGATATTCTGACACAAACTCAAAGAAACAAACTACATAATTGATTTATTAATAACGATTTAACATAATCTAATAAAAAGTTGACAATTTGTTCCTCAGATAGATATTGTACATACAATTGTATATGCGAAATAATAAATGTCCGTAATATTTTTATGCAAAGCACCCCATAAATATTTTGAGATGCATAAGCGAATATTTCATTTTATAAAATGCATTTTAAGTTGTTTCCGATATATCAAATGAAGTACATTTTTAGTGCTTTCGGAAGAAATTGATATTGCGGATATTTTGTCGTTTTTAAGTTGTACTGCTTCTCGGGTTATTTTGTGAAAGTTTCGTTTGTAAACAAAGCTCAGTTTATTAGAATATTATTATTGTGTGTAAGTTATGCTGTGAATTAAACTTACTTGTGCATAATGTATGTAGTAACATTCGTAGACAGATCGCAATGGTTTCGTAGCAGACGTCGCACTACATTATCATACATTTTGAAACATATTGTATGAGAAATAAGCATTATTTCATCATTTTAGTAGTAAATTAGTTTCTATAGTTTGATGAAAATCAAATAGTGAGTAGTATTTGGTATAGTTTTAATGATTTTTTTGAAGGCTTGTGTATAACGGGGTTAAAAGTGATAAAAATTAAAAAGAGTAGTTTTTATTTTTTTTTTAATTTATAATACATTTTATCGGCCACATAGAATAAAGTCGTAACTGAAAAATGCCCTTTTTACAGGACGACTGTTTTTATTTTTTGTAGAATTCGTTCTACTTGCGATATTTAGATACAACTCAATATTATTGATACAATACAAAAATCTATTTTTCTCTTACGACTTTTTTCTATGTAGCCGATGATTTTTTTATTCAGATTCTGATATATTCTGCAAAAAATATTAATTGTCTATTTATTGTCATGAGCTTAAAAATCGGGCCAAACTTGAGTGAAAATTCTACTCAATTTAACATTAAAAAAATACTTGTACGATTAAGATATTGATTAATTAAAATTACAATCGTTTTATTAATGGAATTTTTACGTCTATTTATTACGTTAATTTGAATGTTTTTATTTAAAAAATTCACTAATTCTCTGATGATAACCAGTCGAAAAGCCTTAAGGCCCAGCGAAACAGAACGCTAACTCCGTTTGCATCGAACTGTCAACGGGTGAAAATATATGAACAGAATTCCATAAATAAAATGTTGTTAACTTCAATTTGCCAATATCTCAATCGTACAAGTGTTTTTAATATAAAATTGAATGACTCAAGTTTTGACGCGAAACATAAAAAAATACGTCTGTAGTAGAATTTTGTCAGATTTCCTGAGATTCTAGTTGAATGTAAACATTTTATCAATATTTATTGTACACTTACAACCCTGTAGAGTGTTTGTTGTAGAGAAATTATTATGAAAGCAAGGAGTTGTCGAAGTTATGGACAGATGTTATATAGAGGAAATAGAGCTTCAAAGATAATATTTGCTCTAATCTCGACTTGTTTTCCTTTGCAAAATGCTCTAAGATTTATCCACATTGATACAATAATACGTTGTTACTTCAAAATCAATTATTATTACAAAATTTCCTGTTTTTCTATATAAGATAATTTTTTATCACCTACATACACGTGTGAGCAATTTGTAAAAGGTGATTTCATCCCTATATATTTCTTTTCTATAGCATATTTTATTTGCATACCGTCCTGTCATATAACATCAATTTTATTATGACCACTAAGAAGGCCTTCGTCCTTTTTTTGGGAACATATATTAAAAGTTCTTACAGCATATCCAAATTATTATTTATGGCGTCTCTTCTGTACAATTTTCGCTGTATTTGTACGAAATAATAGCTTATTGACGATTAATCCTATCTTATCTTCAAGGCTTTTAAAGGCACATTTATAGATGATATAAATCAATAATAGGATATGAAAGGTGTCTATTTTAAAGGATGATTCTCCATCTTATATAAGGTATATGGTGGTGCACAAAGGAGTCCTTTGTTCCCAGTTTCTGAACAGTTCTGATATCTATCTATCCAGAGCATATCGAAAATTATTACTTTTGAACTATTAATTAAAATCAGAGAACTAGTAATTAAAAGTTAGGTTTTTTGTATAATATACAAATTTAGAGTTTTTATTGTACATCCTTAAAACACAATACGTAAATAAATGAATAGATAGCTATACTTTACTGTTGATGAGTAAAATTTATAAATAATTGAATTTTTTAATATTTCTTTATTAATTTTCATTAATTCAATCAATTGGTTGGAATGTACTGAATGGTCACAATTTTGGTAGTAATTGATATATTTTAGTATTATACACATTCTTCTAAACTATTAAACATTTAATAAAACAAAATATGGTTATAAAACATGTACATAATTTAAATTTTCTCTTTGAAAATTGGTCTGTTGTTATTCTACACTTGTTGTGAATATAATGATTTTAAAAAGATAATATACAGAATTCCCAGCCATTATTATTTTAAGACGTTCTTAGAAAATATTCAATGATGTACATATTTATTATTGTAGTACGCACAAAAAATTGTAAATAATAATATTGGCAGATTTTGTTTGTTGAGAAAATATGTAGCTTTTTTTAATGGGCTGTAGAATTTATCTTATTTATTTTTACCTCGACTAAAGTCAATTTTCAAAAAAGGCTATTGCTGTACACATTTTGATGGGTCATGGCTCTTATAGTCATATAATAAAATATTTAATATAACTTCAATATATGGCTTGACATTTATAAACAGAGCTTCCTGAATTTTTTTAGCCCTATTTTCCTTGAATCTGGCTACGACGCTACGAAGAAACCGGCCCCTATTGTTATACAGAATTAAAGACTCGGTGATTTCATATAATAAATGGTTTGTTTGTGAGAATTTGTACTTGATTCATGTCTGAGGATTTTCTCGTATATTCCATATAACCATTTATCAAAGACTGTTTTCGAAATGAAGTCAGTTGTTTTGCGGTTAGAAGGACAGTCACGTAATGCATTCCTGTGTCATTATACGACGACTGAAATTTCATGACGGCCTACTTTCAGGACTACGAATCATCTCAACCCCTCCTATTTTTATCCTGCCTCTGTTATTATTATTATTATTTTACCCTAGAAGGTCTGAAATTTGCCGTTTACTACAACAGTATAATGCATTCTGTTGCTGAAATTGAGAATTTCCGCCGACCGAGTGGAAATCTTGTGTGAAAATGAAACCGACTCGTTATGTAAAAGTCATTTGTAGAAATTACACCTCAAGAATATATTCACGAGAATATGTACATTTAAACACTGCTATTTTGAAATTATATTTACTATCACGGTCCCATAAAGTCGCAATATTAAATTATCGATGGTCTAGTTGCATAGATATAAATTCGGTGTCACAAAAAATTGATATCCTGAGAATATTAAATCAGCTTGTGAAAAAAACATTAATTGAAACTTGTTCATTTATTAAAAATATATTATATTCATAAATAATCAATATGTGTTTGTAGTTATTTAGGACTAGATTATTGAAATATTCATTATCAATAATAGTTTTACAATACTTGATCAGAATCATTGTTTTTTTTTACAATAAAACATTTTTAATTTCATATAGATTGTTTTTGGAATAAATTAAAAATATTATGCATCTCTTTTAAATGTATAAATAAAATCATATATGTATTTAAAATATTAACATCCAAGCACTTTATTGAATATTAGGTTAAGCCGATAAATTCGGCAATAAAATCAGTACTATTATTATGAATGGGTAATTTTATTCCATTAAAATCGTAACTGTTTATAAGATGAGTTTTGATTTTGTACAATAATTTTAGCATTATAGAATGTATTTAGTATAAATATAAACTATTATATTTAAAAGACGTTCATTTTAAATATAAACACCCAAACTATTTATTAAATATAAGGTTAAAGATTAGTTTTTTTTACAATATAATAGGTTTCTAATATTCTATTTAATACGTATACGAATTCGGTTTATAAGATGAGTAATGAGTCTAAATTATAACTATTTTAAAATCCTCACTTCATTGAAATTTTTACGTCGTTTCACAAGCATTTGAGTATAAAATTCCAAACACGTTTCGTTGACACCATATTTTAACGTTTTAAAAGCATCTTTGTGCCAAGTTTTATGGAAAAATAACGCCAGAACTTCAGTTGATTTATGGTAATTTAGTAAAATGTATTTTGAAAGTGGTAATTTATATATGTGTGTTTTTGGTTATTACATTTTTGACATGGAATTTTAGTTGTTTTTCATTTAGGTTGGTTGTGGGATTTTGACAGCGTTTAAATATGATTTTGGAATAACTGATGTTTAATATCCACGGGTTTATTTGGATTTGAAAATATGATAATAATGTCACACCCTTGTGCCAATAGTGGCATAAAACTAGGAGCTATATCGGTAGTCATTAATTCGGGGATTGTACGTGACCCCCACAGTTGGCAACCCCTGATCGATATATACATATTACATACATCAAAATATGTAAAACCATTAAAAATAGCTTTGGAATATTGAATTTTATTTTATTTATACAGGAATAGAGAAGATATTTTAAATAAATATGTACAGGGTGGACTTTCTATCACTGAGAATATTTAAAATATTTTTTTAACTAATATTTTCTGGTCATAATTAAAAGAATATACTATTTTTAATTTTGACTGATGCGGGTTTTAATTATTATTATCAAATTATCACTATTTTAACAATTGTTTTATAGAGGGTGGATTTAGGAAGGTTACCCTAATTTTTATATAAAAGTCAATACGGAAAAAGAGCAGCTTTTTATTTATTTTTTTATTATGGGTGATCTGAAAGATAATTGTTACTAGCAGGTAACCCAAACTATGATATTAATAAAAAAATAATTTCAGTAAAATAGTTACCTACCTCCTTATATATACAATATTATTAATAGTAAATCAGCGGTCGGGGATTTTTTTTAACCATTACCCCAAAATATTTTTGCAAAGGTCGACATTATTCCTCCCCCCACTTTGAAAAGAAGATAATCAATGTATATTTAAATAAAAAAGTAGGTATGTAATGGAAAACACGCACACACCTGAATTGGTTAAGTGTGTAAAAATACTAACACATTTTTACCCTATTTGGGGTAATTTACCCCGTTTCCCCGACCGTTGCTTTAAATCGTATATTCACAAAAAATATATAAAAGGTGAACTTGTCAATAGTTTTGGTTGGATTTCTCTAGTATGATGAGTCTGATTTAAATCCTAAATGTTCATTCTCCCTGTAGGTGAAGTGAACCGTTATTTTTATGGTATAAAAGGCTTATTAATAGGAGAGGCGGTAAAAGTATAATATTCGTGACATATCTTGTCAACGGTCATAGTTATAAGGCAGGGTTGCTGTATAAAAGAGGGTGGTTTTTCAGATAAGACTTGTCACTCATGTGCCACACTAACGACCTGCCGTCATCATCATCACAATTTTTATTTTTAATAAAATATTTTAAAGATAAGGTGTAGTAAAATATAACAGTTTCTTTCTATTGAATGCATCTGATTATTATAACATTTTGAAAGTGTATCTGATTATTATAACATTTTGAGAAAGTTTAAACAAAAAATACTTTTTTATACATAAAAAAATATTATCTGTCGGTGATCTTAACTATTACTACACAGGTCACTGACTTGATAATCAGTATTTACCTTACAATACAAGAAATCAGAGTAAATCACAATCAAGATGATCAATTGGAATTTTGATAATATTATTCCCGATCTCCCAGTCGTAATAACCAATCAAATATATTTTTGTATTGAGGTATTACGATGGTAATTAATATTATTATTTATATAATACATATATTATTCAAAAAAAATCCCGGCTAATGTTCGGTTCTCTTATATTCATACAAAAGATGAACATATAGATCAAATTTCCTAAAAATAAAATTGATTAGATTGGTTATTGATATTGGGAAATGGAAAATAATATTAATAAAATCTTGGCAATCGCCTCAATCACAAGGAATACTTTCATTTTCAAAATTATAGGGTGATTATTTAGACAATAAATAAGCAAGTTGTCGTTAGGTTAGGTTACCTGGAATTATATTCGTCCTATACTAATATTTGATTAAAAACTTGTAATACTTGTCTATAATAAAAAATAATGCAATTGTCTATCTAATTTTTCCAAAAAAGTACATTTTTATGCTCATGTTCGACGAGCTTACTCTTTGTTTCTTATATTTGTAGGGCAAATGCCAAATATTTGGCAGGCTCAGATACAAGATTATTAATGGTTGTGATTGTTCAAACTAAACACGTATTAATTAAGTGTAGTGGAGTGGAGTACCAGATTTCTTTATTAAATGTGAAAGTACTTATAACTGGGACAATCATTTAGACAATCGTTAAACTTAAATTCAAATCTAGCAAAAAAGCCTTTCGACGCGCATATCTACACTTCAATAAAATGATAATGATCGAATTTAATTTAGAATACAGGTTTCTCAGTAGTTAAATATGCGTAAGATGATTAAAGGATCAAACCGAACACAATCTGATCTTCCTTTATTGGGGTCGTTTGCGTAATTTAATAAAGCCATGCCTGTATTAAATAATGGGAAAGGTCCTTCCGAAGCATGGTTAATATTGCTGTCATAGTACGTGAGGACCTTAACTGTCCTTTTAAATTGAATCCCCGGTAGTCGTAAAGAACGAAAAGCTAAATTTCACATGTCCTGTCCCAAACGTGTCACGCAACAAGGCACGTGTCACACACGTGGTAAAATATTTAACACGTGGATTCACCTGATGTTGTTGCGACTTATTTGATGTTTTCAATCTACAATTATGTAAATACAAATATTATACCTGTACTCTAAAAATTAATCACACAATATCGGATATTTTAAAGCTGACAGTTCTTCCCTGAGGATTTAATAGAACAGTTTCTTAATTTTATGCAGTAATTTAATTATTTGTCAAATATTATAATGAATATACGCCATAATTGATTATAAATAAAAATCCAATATATTATATTAAATAAAATATATAAATAAGAGTTTATTATGTATTCAAAGTGTGTTTCTCTTATACAGATGCGATATTTTCTCTTATCCGTCATACATTCATTACTTTCCACCGCGATATTTGCATATATTTTTAAAGCGTGTTTTTATTATTTAAACCCACATAATTGGACAAAAGGAATCAACGGTATGAAATATTATCTTTATTTCTCATTTGAATAATATGAAATTATACACAGACGAGATGAGAGATTGGATTACTCGGAATATTAAAATTAGCTATAAAAATATTGTTTTAGCTTCTGTATTTTTAAGGATTTGCGGCTTATAAGAAGCAATTCTGAGAAAAAAAACCCACCCTATTATTTTACTAGGGCTAATATTATGCAATTACTTTTTTATTAATTATAAGAACTATCCTTAAATTGTTTTATACTTATTAGGTTAAAGGTGGATTTTTAATTAGTGATAATATTTTTATATTTGAAGGGAAGTAGGGTATCGCACAAATATTTAAATTTTTTACTCTTAATTTTCAAAAATACATTTTAGTGAGAGTCACATGTATATTTGTGATATTATTAATCCGCTATTATTCTATATTTGTTTGTAATAAAAATGGCCATGTCTTATAAAGACTACCAAACTGTGCAATCAATTAATTATTTTTTTCAGTGATTAATTCCACTCTGTAGTTAATTATTCTTTAATTTTTCATCTTGATGACAATCAACCGCTTTCTTGTTTATTTATATAGGAGTTCAAATTTTGACTACATTTATTCTTGAATAAGTATTTTATTTTTATTACAACTATCACCAAATGGGATCAGAATCAAATGCTCTTAAATCCATTGAAATCAAATTGTGTAAGTATGTGCTTTTTCTTCTACTGGAGGATTGATGGAGGGCAATTGGATGAATTTATGATATTTTTATAATATAATATTGCAACTACCACGACTACAGAAATGTCGCTACAAATACTGTGGTCATGGGTTCAAGTCCCACTCAAGTCAAATTTTTTTAAATTGATTTGATCGGTTATTACGACTGGGAGATCGGGAATAATATTAATAAAATCCCGATCGATCGTCTCGATCCAGGTTTACTCTGATTTCCTGTATTGTAAGGTAAATACTGATTTTTAAGTCGGTGACCTGTGTAACTAGTAATAGTTAAGATCACCGACAGACAATTAACACGTTGTTGTGTCTAAAAACCCTCTCAAAAAAGCTCTATTAGAGATGTAGGTTCTCTGGTATTCCAGACGACTGTTTTCTCTTAATAATAAAAAAACAGCTTTCTTGTTTATTTATTTATTTAGGAGCTACATTTTTTATTACAAATATCACCAAATGGGATCAGAATCAAATGAATTGAAATCAAATTGTGTAAAAATGTGCTTTTTCTTCTACTGGAGGATGAACGGAGGACAATTAGATGAATTTATGATATTTTTATAATATAATATTGCAGCTTAGGTTTAAAAGAATGCTTTAGAACCGATATTTGATAAAAAAACACACGATAAAAATTATAATAAATATTTTATAATGAGAAAAGCTCTACTAGTGTTCCATATTTCCTATTTAAAGCACGTTACTGGTTGAACGATTCAAAGCATTAGAGGTCACATTTGAATTAATAATTCAGGTATACCTGCATACAATGAATGAAGAACTAAGGTTAGGAAGGGTGGCTGTCTCGAGGATCTCTTGTGTGAGAAAAAAAGGGTGTGGGTGGTTTTTGCACCATAACTAAAATATGCATTTGAAGATGGGGTGGGAACAACACATCCACCCTGTCAGACTTTACGAGGACTTCATTAAGGCCAAACCACTTCTCTCATAATCTCGCAGCCTATTGACAATGACTTTTCAATTAACCCAAATGTCTCGATTGTTTACTAACTATATATCTATAGAAATAATTTTATTGCCAATTTTTTGAATATGTACAAACACGTATATTCAAATTAAATACTATATGTAATACATAGTCTTATTTATCATTTCATTTTGCTTTTATTATCGGTATCATTTCAACTATAACATATTGATTGTACAAAAATCCAGCAATTTTGTAGGATATTCGTCTCTTTGGATTTGAGTTAGGTGGATCAATATTTAAAACAATTAATCCCTTAATTAATGAGAATATTAAAAGGTATTGCAAATAAAATGGTTAGTTAAGGTAAATATAAATAAACTACCTAATTATATGATAATTGTTCGGGTATCCTGAAAGAAAGAGCCATTTTCATTTTTGTGAAATATGACAGCACTTATTATTATAAGCGTATTGTTTTCCACAAAAACGTGAAATATATATTTTTTTTAATATTATTTTTCCCATCAAGAGGCTCACAATCAAAATCTTCCAAATCCATTTCAAATAAATTCGAATAAAAGCAGAAGAATGTTCATATTCTTTAATATCATCATTTTTGAGAACTGGATTCGGAAGCTTTTATTTATAAAAAGCACTTTATTTGAGTAAATATTTTTATTGGCAAGGCCTTGAAGATGTACAGTACATTAATTTTAGTTATAGAATAACTTCCGAATTTAAAGTAATGAGGGGGTGTAGCTAAATTTACCGCAAGCGGGTGTGATTGGTCACTGAATGAATTCAATATGACAATTGGTCATTATATTCATGTTATTTTAAAGATTTATATAGTTTTACATTCATTTTAATATAAATTCGAGATATTTTTGAATTTGAATAATGTGATGTAATAGAATTAATTATACAGAATAAGCGGATTGTTGAATTAATAAGCATGGATTGAATATTGAATTTAAATGGATTATGAAAATGTTTTAGTATTCGTTTAGAAATGTACAAAACATTATGAAAGTTAATATGTGAAAGTTGGATTTATAGTTTCATAATTTTTACCGTATAGTAGAAAAGTTCCCCATGTACTAAATGAAAAGTCCAACTCGCTTTTCAGTGACTATACAATTAATTTTCCATCCGAATAGTTCATCTCGAATTTTACTGTGAATGGAAAAGAAAGCCACTTTTAGCACTGTGTTCAATCTTTCAGGGGTTGACTTCTTCAATAGGACTTCCATTAGCTAAATTGCAGCCCCTTTCAGAATTAATTTATCCTGAAAATATCAATCCATTAAAATAATACATAAATATGGCATCGCTTCGTGTTTTATCATGCTTGAATTCATACTTTATTGACCAATTACTGAAATATATAAATATACCTTGAATTCGTGATTTAACCTGGTTCAATCTGCATTTTCTTTTGAAGGTGAACTCATTTCAGTGGCGGAAACGAAAAGAAAAAAAAATATCTTTAGTCTCCACTTCACTTTATTGCCAATTGAAATTCGCAATCGGTTTTAAATTGGAACTTTTAATAATATATTTTTAATAATATATTTAGAATAAAATTGATTTTCGATTATATGAAACTAGTTTTTAATGTATTTAATGTATGTTCTTACAATTAAATAATTTTTAAATAAAATGTAAAAGAACTCCATTTTAATAAAATAGAAATCGCATAATAATAATATTATATATATATATATATATATATATATATATATATATATATATATACATATATATATGTATATATATATATATCCCCTAAAAACATTTACTACTGAAGATATCAATTAAAAAACTTATTAAAAATAATATATCTCGTTTGTTTAACTTACTTATTAATTATTTAAGGCGCTAAGAATCAAAAGTCTCAATTAGTTTTACTTTTATTAAATATTGGTGGTATCGATTCTGGTTATATATTTTAATTATTAAAAACAATGATCATCTGAATTGGATTTGGGGATATTGATTCCAAATGTCTTATTATTATAAATAAAAATATTAAAATTAGAATATTATACTGCATCTATCGAGACATTGATCTGATTATATTAATATTATTCTGGATATCTTAATTACAAATATTGTTTTTTGTTCCTAACTATCTACGACCGTTAATAAATATTTATTGATTTTACATATACACAATTCTGGCGCGAAATTCTAGTAGTGACATTTTATAGCGATCATCTATAAAAGTATCGCGCATAAAAATTCGTATCTCAAATTTTCATCGTATGTAGGTAGAAATTTTCGAATATTATTCGTCGTATGTCGAGGTAGAAATTCTCGAATATTATTCGTCATATCTCAAAACATTGGTATGTGGTCAGGTGCACATTATTGGAAGTGTCCGAGGGCCAAAGGAGCAAGTTTTAATTAACGGTGGAGTCCTCGTGAATGGACTTTGAAAGTCCTCGTTTCAGAAATGCCCTTCACTAAGGATTCATTCTTCTCCCTCTACATATTTAATGCGCCCCAAAGCGAATCTCCATTATATTTTTTAATTGTTGGCCATTTTCAGATTCGTCTTTTATCATCTCGATCATTATATATTACATAGATGAATGCACACAGTCATTATTGAGACCAATTGTAACCATGTGCTTTGTATAAAAATATACATATTTATATCAGTTTTAGCTACATTCAATATTTCATACTTAATCGTTGTCGATTCACAGGCTTATATTTTATAGTATTAGTTAAAGCCTTTTTTACACGGGTTTTCTAAAGAAAGTATCTAATATAAAAATAGGGGGTTGAATTTAATTTAAAATCACACTAAGTAACATTTATTATTTCATCCCCCTTTAAATGTATTTTTTTCAATTTAATATTATTTGAAATAAAAATTAAAATTCTCAGGATGCTAATGGATAAAAATGAGGCTTATCTATCCACAATCACGAATTTAACATTGATTTGTTTCAAAAAAACATTAATTAATATTTTTTTTACATTATTACTGGCTCATAGGATAAGACGTGTGGCTGCAAA
>JAGTTH010005654.1:0-70779 GCA_022606485.1 Agraylea sexmaculata | reverse complement strand
ATATATCAAGAGATGTGCCAAAGTCAAACGAATATTTTAGTATTATATAGTATTATCTATTTCTTATCTGTATATCGCTCTATTCTTTTCCCCATGGATTGCAACGAAGCGATATAAAGACTCGATGATGTGGAATTTCTTCATATGACTGGATTTATAAGAAATTAGAATAAAACGTATATAATATAATATTTGTTTGACCTTGGCACATCACTTTTTTATAGCATATATAAGATTTTTCAAATAATAATTTAATTACTTGCATAATTTAAATTTGTATGAATCCAACCCGAATGGCGTGTAATTTATAAGCAATTGTTTACAATTGTAGAGCACCCACAAATGTATTATTCTATTTGGATTTTCAGATATTCACAGAACAATCTTATAACATAATTTGCCTTATAGTTTATCCTATGAATAAAATATAATAGATTTGTGATAAGTATGATAACTGTAGATGTATATATTTTAGTAAATATTAGAGAGTTGAAATAAAATAATACAATAATCATATTTTTAATAATACAATTTCTTTATTTAATACAATTTACATACAATGTTTTGATACATTATGTTTAGATGTTACAATATTAAGTTTATAGACTAAGTCTTTTCCTTTTTTATTTTAAGACGGAGTACAATCAATTGGTAGTTAAAATAATTAATAAGTCATAACACAATTTATGGGGAAAAATATAAAAACCCACTTGTAGAACTACTAAAAATGTATAATACATACATAATAAATAATAATGGAAATCGTTGCAGTGGTTGAATACGTCAAAACACTTAGGTCTAGGTCTAGTTATCTGGTATAAATTATAACTCTAACTAAACATTCATTTAACGGCTTGTGTAATATTAAATTATTCTTAATATTTTTCTATGAAATTATTTACTCAATACAAATAACTCCCGTATGATGAACTTTTAAAGTCTATTATTATTAATAGATTGTACAGATTTAAATAAACATATAATGCGGTTCATGTTAAAATTCTTGGTATTTATTTTGTTAATCGCCTCATATATTTCATATGAAAGCTCTTTAATTAGTCTGCATTCATAGAGATTCTCTCAGAGAGGAAGACGAGCTTAGTCTTTCTCCTCCGCAGGAACATTTAATTTCCAAATTAGTCCAATGTATCAAATGAGCCGAGGAAAGCTTTCACGGCCTTATCAATTCTCAAAAGTGTCCCTTCGTTTCATTACTCGAAAATTTTCCCTAATCAGATAGGTATTTAATTAATTAAGCCGTCTTGAAGTGTAATTATACCGATCGGCACTACTTAGGAAATTAGAAAACCCATCCATATGTGAATTGCGACCCGCTTTCTCTTATAACAATTAATTGTGATAATGTGTGCGTGTTGATTAATTTAAAATATCGAGTCATGTTGAGGTGTTTATAATGTCTTGCGATATTTGAATCGTGAATTAGTACAATTAATCATACTTAACGCCGGACGCTGGCATATCTTCCGCCTAATGAATCTTTCACCGTCAACTAGGTTAAATGTGGATCGTACCCCTTCATATTTAATATTTGGAGCTTTTAATTCATTAAAATTGGATTATTATATAACACCAATCATAAGAAACCACACAATAATCAGCTCATGGAAAATATATACAATGGTACAACCATAACCTAACCCAGCCTAACCTAACCTGGTTTCAAAAATACGTTAATAATCGCGGATTTATTGCTTGCATTAATCATAAGTTTGTAATAAAAATCTTTTAAATATCTACTAGGGTAATTTTAATTGATATTTTCAATTTTTTTAAATGTTTTTTTGATGTTTGAAAATAATTAAATACGGTTTTCATAATATGACAACACTCGTCACAATATTCTCAAAGCTAGTCTCCCGATAAATACTGTTTTTTGAGAATTGTCCTTATGCATTATTAAATATCCATATATTATTTGGAAATAATTTTAATATTATTATCATTAAAATACCCGCTTCGATATTTTAGATGTGTATTAATTATATAAAATATTATTATTCCATCTGGTAACACTGATGATTGATTGATGGATCCGTACAGACATATAACATACACACACATTCAACAATCTTTTATATATCTATGGGATTTTTTAAGCACCAAGCGATTTATATAAAAAAATTGTATTTGTAGAATTTATTTAATTTTGAAAATTATGTATTCCTTATTAGCTCACCTTTGGGTATCTTAATTTTAATGCATTTTACCTGTTGGCAACTTTTATTTGTAGAGTAACCCACCAATGCCTCTTATTGGTCCAAATTATATTATTGAATGTTTCTAAGCTTAGAATCGAGTAAACTTGAATCAAGAACCTAAATCAGGTTTTTATTTTTACTATACAATTTCTTTATTAAATATAATTTACATACAATCAAAATACATTATGATTAGATGTTACAATATTATGTTTAAGTCTTTTCCTTATTTTAATACGTAGTACAATCAATAATTAATATGTCATAACATGATTTATGGGGAAAAATACAAAAACCCACAAAACTACTAAAATATATAAAATACATAATAAAATAAAATTTTGAAATTTAAACAAATACTTAATACTATATGAATAATACGAAAATATTGCTAAACACTAATATAGTAAAATCATTAAGAATTGTGGAGACTGAAAAAAATATGTTAAAGATTTTTTATAAAATGTCCCTTAAACATTTCAGTTACTACTGTATTTAAAGTTTCGTTTATTTGAAACATAAGGAGTTTTTAGTCAGGTTTTTAGTAGTATTTATTATTAGGGATACTATCTTTTATCGAACCCATGACTACAGATTTTGTATAAATTTATTTATCTCTTGAGAAATTAATAGTTATGTTTTATTTAAATATGAAGCTATTTATTAAGTTTTGTATGTATAAATAATTTTGAACAAAAAGCTCGCAAGTAAATAAGAAACAAAGGTAATTCGACAAGAGCCATCCATTTTCATTTATCCTAAAATAAAGGCTAGTTGTATTTTGTTCACCATAGGGAATTTCCACGCCCATGTTTGTCGAGATCGACTACGACATTTTCAAATCCATCAATTAATTACCCACGCCCTCGTCTTTTCGCATTAATTAAAATACGCACAGCGTTGGTATATAAAATATAATATTCATTTTGCGGTCATAAAACACCATGACGTCGCACTTCTGGCGAGAGGGGCTGAAAAACGCATTCGCCTAACAAAACTTGGCGCTGAAAAAATTGCGAGTACGACCTCTGAAAATTGATTTACGGCAGTCGACATTAACTGGCAACACTGAAAAATAAACAACAAACACACATGGACATTTTTGTTGGTTTTTTGCACACTCCAGAATATGAAACATCATCAACGTGGATGGAATTTATAAGCAATTTCTTTTAATGATAATAGAATATTTTATTTCAGTTGTATTTTTTACGAGTACCGACTCATCAAAGGTTATTTTTCAGGGCTTATCGTGGGATTGTGTGAGTTTCCCTCTTGTAACTCATTTCCAGGTGTAATAATTCATCTCGTACTGTTACTGTTGCTCTAAGCCCTTCATTTTTTACAGTACCCTGTTTAAATATTGTGCCATGCCCGATATTAACAAGATTTTATCTAAAATATTTTTTTAAGGGCAACAGGCCAAAATCAAACCCCCATAAATACAGGTGGACTAGACTGCAAAGGCTTATTTGGTCTATTCCGTGTTAAAGCAATAACCTTATATTTCTCCCAACATTTTGATCCTCATATTTATGGCCAGGCTCGTTGGTCCACTGATAATGTGAATTGTCGACTAAGAAAACAATCGATAAGTGATATTAAAATATTCCCGAGGGTATGTCTGATTCGAGATGAAAATAATATTTTACGTAGTTATTTCTTCTGTAATAACTAAAATAATTTTTTTTGTGGTGTGTTAACTGTTAAACTTCATGCTCAAAAGCCACATATACTACTAGAAATATCTGTTATTGCTGTGTGTTAATTCTGTGGAAATTAAAACTAACAATTTTCTTTAAATAATCGTATCTGTTATTGATGATAATAATCTATAATTTCATATCATATTGCTATAATACCCATCACAACCGTTTTTGTGGCTTTTTTTTAAATTTTGTTATAAACCAAGTACTTATAACCACAATTAAGACATTATTTAGAGGAAAAATATTTTATAAAATAGAGTGGAACCTCAATATACGTCACTTCTTCACATTACGTATTATTATATATTGTAAGAATAAAGCCATATGCTCTTATTCATAATGACGAATCTTTTTATATTGGTGCTTATATTTTTTTTACATTGGTTGAATCTTTCTTTTATGAGAATGTCGTATATCAAAAAAATATTCCCAAACAGGTTGTATATCGAAGTTTCACTGTAATTACGTCGTTTTTTGGGGTGTTCAACAAAATATGTATTAGTATTTCAGTAAGCTCGTTTGCTTAAAATATGTAAGAAGTCATTTTAATACTTTTATCCAGTATTGTAAGTGCGGTAGATCAATATGTCAGTGGGTCGTATGCAGAGTGTCGCCCATTTATAAGGGATGATGATGGTAAGCGTCTCGACGCCATTTTTTACCTCACTTAAACACATCGCTAAAATACCACCTATTACTTATATTTGAACACATAGAGGAGAAGATAAGCTGAAAAATTCTTTCCCCTCTGTCTTTCGGTGAGGCTTTATAAATCACCCTCCATTCCTGATCGATATGTGTTTTTTCCCAGTTCGCGCCTTCTTCCCGACAACTGTGAGATTCGAACAAATTGAGTTTGTTCTCGCTTCACATCGCCCTTTTTACAAGCTTATCCTATTGCTTTAACGTAATATACAATACGCGAGTTTTCCTCAACACACACATATATATCTCAATAAATACAAACCGAAACTTGATTCCTTTATTTGAATGTTTGTAAATTGATCTACCCTTACTTTAATATTATGCAATTTATATAAATAATTAGTGTTATAATAACAAAGAACATAGAGACATATACATTTACCTACTGAAGAATATGTTCAACCAAACAAGTTCAACCAAAATAAGTAATTATAAACTACCAACGTGTTTTACTTGGAATGGAATTTTGTTGAGTTTGCAGTTTCTACTCAAAACCCTTCATAAATATGCCATATATAACCAGCTCAGGGGATAAGAAGCGTGGCTACAAATACTGTTGTCATGGGTTCAAATCCCGCTCAAGTCAAGATTTTTTTAATTGATTTGATCGGTTAGTACGACTGGGAGATCTGGAATAATATTAATAAAATCCCGATCGATCATCTTGATCCAGGTTTACTCTGATTTTCTGTATTGACAGGTAAATACTGATTACTAAGTCCTGTGTAACTAGTAATATTTAAGATCACCGACAGACAATTAACACGTTGTTGTGTCTAGAAAACACTCTCAAAAAGCTCCATCAGAGATGTAGGTTCTCTGGTATTACAGACGACTGTTTTCTCTTAATAATAATAAAAAAAAGATATCGTCCTTGTTAAGACAAAATACATTAACTACATTTTTCAGACAAAAATTCATTTTTTAATAATTGCTTAATAATTGCTCAGTCATTTTTAGTGACATTTTGGATTATAATGAAACAAATAATCGAAATGAATTTTCACTTCATAACGATTTATATTAGTCAAATTGATTAGGAATATAAGGATATTAGTTTTGGTTAAATATCAATAATAGATTTTCGACAGGTTAAATTGATCAAACCAAATTACAAATTACAGACTACTTAAAATTACCATTAAACCTATCAATAAAAAACTTCAATCATTCATTAAATGAGATTAAATCTACATTCCTCAAAAACAATAATGAGCTAGAATTTTATTTTTATGTATTAAACTTATTTCATGTCAAGGAGTATTTTGAGTAAAACTTGGTATTTTCACAACAAATCCTTATTCTACACCAAGGGTTTATCTCTTCGTAATTTATTATTGTAGTTAACCTTAATATGGGAACTCAAATTTGATCAATATTATAAAATATTTCACCCTGAAGCCGACATGATTCACAAGTATTCGAACATTTTCCCCAGCGCCTTACATTTGTCGTACGATAAAAAATGGCCCTGCTTATCTGGAATCCATATGTCTACAAGGACAGACACAACCCTACTTTGAATATAATATTTAACTGTGTCAATGTGACAATTTTACAAACAATAATTGTAATAAAAGCTCGCCACTAAGTGTAAAGTTGAACTTTGACAGTAAAAGCGTTATGACTGAGCTTCTGGTGTTAATGAACACTCCCTCGGGATGCTTTGTGATTGAAGAAGTAAAATAACATTACACAATTAATTAACTTATTCAAACTACGCTGTGTCTGTATGCTTTTATTGCGCTATAAGTTGTTAATTGAGCAGCTGAATTTATGTACCAAAACAGCATTGTCTCATATCAAAGCCGACTGTATATTAATCACTATTTTAATGAAACTATGTAGAGTTTAAGTGCGTTTTTTTATTTGTTAAATTGACAATATTTACTTAAAATCATTATTGAGCAATAGATAGCGACATATGCATAAAATTTCGATGATATATTCGAGATATTTTTATGTAATTATCGTATTTATGTTATATTTGAAATTGTTTAAATTACTCCATTCATAATGTGTAACCGGTGGATTTTAACATTCACCACAAGAATTGATTGCTAATTGCTTATTTTTCATTTTACATAAAATATATTAATAGAATTAATTGTTATTGATTAAAAAATATTTTTACAGCCCTTTTTGCATTTGCGTCCAAAGCGTATTTTGACTCCCAAGTCAAACTATTTCAAAAATTACAAGCAATAAAACACGTTTTACTTAATAAGTTACCAGCGTTCATAGCTCAAAGAATACGTGAGATGCGTGGCTACAAATACTGTGGTCATGGGTTCGAATCCCATTCAAGTTTTTAAATTGATTTGATCGGTTATTACGACTGGGAGATCGGGAATAATATTAATAAAATCCCGATCGATCGTCTTGATCCAGGTTTACTCTGATTTCCTGTATTGTAAGGTAAATACTGATTATTAAGTCGGTGACCTGTGTAACTAGTAATAGTTAAGATCACCGACAGACAATTAACACGTTGTTGTGTCTAAAAAAACCCTCTCAAAAAGCTTCATCAGAGATGTAGGTTCTCTGGTATTCCAGAAGACTGTTTTCTCTTAATAATAATAAGTAGTGTAATCGCCCTAGTATGAACCTAACCTAAGATACGAGTATGTAATTTTACTTGATCATAAAGCTAAGTTCACGGTTTGTCAATCTGTTTAAATTGTGTAGTGATTGTTTGGTAAAGAATGAATGAACTTCCGATTGACATGGAAAAATATATGAGCACATAACGTGTATTTCCGGCTGTTTAAATTCGGATAAATAATTCATTTGACAAGGCGCGGCTTGGTGACACAATGGCTAGTCTAGCACATTTGTATGTATATATGTATAACAATAACATCCATTGACATCATGTGGAAGTGGTCTGTTGGTAATTTCGTAGCCGTTATGGTTCGTAGGTCACCATACGCAAATCACTGTATCTCCTACAATTGGTTTCTCACTGTGATAATCACAAACCGTAACCTCCATTGTTGAGCTTTCAAAATCATGTCCAATTCACACCATGACTATTTAAATCATTGGAATATGTATGTACAACGGACGCAGCACATCTGCAAAAAGACAAATCAAGATTTTTTCCTTCCTAAATATTACGTCTAAGTGATAAAACACACCTCCATAAAGACTCTTTCTAAATACGCATTTTCATTTCGAATTTTATTTTATTTGAATATATTCAATGTCAAGTCTTGTACATAATTTACATACAATCTCTTAATCTAGGGATTAAACGCGAGTCAATTAATTGTCACAGTGCAGTGGTATGAAAATTCACGTGTTTTCATTTCATAATTTAACGAAAAAATGGCATATCGTTGTACTTATTCATAAAATGATAAGATACTCATAAACAAGAATTTTATAAATGTAGCCTTTCAGCTAAACTCAACTTGTATTTTCAGAGACAAGATAATTATTAAAGTCTTTGCTATACATATTTTTTTAATTTCAAAAAAATACTCGTACATAGGTTTTGAGAATGTATTCGTATTTTTAAATAGGTATGAAATAAAATATATTTCAAATTAACTGTCTTGAAAATTTTCTTCTAACAACTCTTATCACTGAGTTAAAAAATAAAACATCTAGTAATAAAAATGTTAAGGTGTAAAAATCCTAATATTTTGAAGTAAAAATCCAAAATGTTCACTTTTTCACATAATGTATTTTTTAAATATTTTATCTGTATATCGAGTAATTGTTGCATTAGTATTGAATAAAGGAAGGATGTCATTACATGCGTCATTTAACAAAGTGTTTGTATTGTGTTGTTCCACATTACATTGTTCATACGATGTAATGTATTTTTGTAATCGACATAAAGTATAATATCACGTGTAATATTAATATAAAATTGCGTTGATTATAAAACGGAGCAAAATAAACTTGGGGGTGAATAGTGTTCCCATTCTTGAGTTTATGCCGTTGTAGCTTGTAAAAAATGTGATATGGGAGTAAAGGGTGGTTTCCCTTCAAGCATATGGGGTGTGGTGTGGTGCAAGGCATACATAATACAGGTTCTACTCCCGTTCTGTTCCTCCCTTCTCTCTTGGTCCACTGCGACACACCTGAATATTTAATACTGCGTTTTATACGACCTGACCACCCTTCAATACTATTTCAACCACTTTCATATAATAATATACAATATTTAAAATTTGTCAATACGTGTGTATTTATGGTCACCCTCTAATATAAACCTGGTTTACAAATTATGGTGTCATAGAGATTTAAGTTGAATTTTTCCATGCTTGGTAAAAATGCAGTAGCTTAGTAAGTGATGTCACTTACTATGCTACTACATATTTACCAAGCATGGAAAAACCCAGATTTAATATAAGATAAGCCGCCTTGTGGCCCAGTGGTTAGTGTAACGGATTCGTGAGTGAAGACTCCTGGGTTCGATTCACGGCACCGGAGTCACTTGGTAGATCTAGCTTAGCAAACTAGATCTTAAGTACTCATTGCTGTGTGGTGGCCTGGGAAACCATCTCTACTATATTCTACCGTAAAGGCCAAGGTGGCCTGGCCAACCCCTTATAAAGGGACTCCCGCCAATAGGGAAGGCGTCACGATAAAGTAATATAAGATAACCATAGCCTAACTAGATTCGGGCTACGAGTCAGCGTAGGCATTTAAACATAAAAATTGCTTTTAATTATAAAATACTATCAGACTTTATCCTCTACACATGTCTTTAGTTTGAAAATTACAAACTTTTTTGAATAAGCTGTAACAATCTAGACCGTGTTGATGAATATTATTATTATAATGTTATATCAATGTCTAACGTCATAACATCTACATTTATCACAATTCGACCAATGGAAAGCCTGTGAGTATGTGTATACTGTATTAGTAAAGTCAAATGTAGAAACTAAACTTAAACTTGAACCAATTGTGTATTTAAACCATTATCGGATCCTCTTGAACATATACAAAACATTTCATTAAAATCGGTCCAGCTGTTTAGGAGGATTTCAATGACAAACACTGTATTAAATTAACTGTATTGTATTCAATTTAAAAAAATAAGTTGTAAATATTATAATAAAATTCTGATAAACCGACTGGGATAACTGATTTCTTGGTTTTTGATAAATGAATTGTAATTCCAGAGAATACCTATTTAGGTTATGCCCTTCTAAAATGCCGATCATAATTTTGCTACGGAGGCGCCCTTGTATTTTATTTAAATTCCAAAGTCAACGTTTCCCCCCATGGCTAATTGAGTCTTCGTGAAAAATTCTCGCCGTCAAATTTGCAAAGGGAAAAAAATCAAACCCGAAAGTTATCGTCGACTGGATGAGAAATTTCCAAATTGCCAAGTTTTCAATCGTCTACAAACTTGGACGTTCGATTCAAATATGCGATATATTTTTTATCGGAAAAAATAACGTTCGTGACACGTGAACTTATCATATTTTACCATGCGGGCTTTTTACCGAGCGGAGGTCGAATTGATTATGACTTTTAAATTTCAATACCCAATGGAATCTATTTGTTCCCACAAACGACAGTTTCATATAATCTGAATGCGTTTCAACACTCCAGTATGATAATAACTGCATAATTTACTCGCATCGATTATTTCGAAGCAACTTATTTATTTATGGTGCGATTGTATATGCACTTTGAACGTGTTTTCTAAACTGTTTGATGTAAAATTTTCATGTCATTTGAAAGAGACATGAATGAGGGCAGAGTGAACGGCGCAAAAGCGTCGAACCAAATCGATGGCAGCTTTTGAATAATTTCTCTTTATGTATTTTTTTTTACCTTTTCCATCCATATCTAACAAAACAGTAGATCGCGTGTCTCCACCAACTAGTTCAAACAGCAAACACGAACAATATGTCGACTAACGTTACCTTTACTAAGCCACAAATCTAAATCAACATAAAAAAACACACACACTTTTATGAAATTTCCGAAATGGAAGTTCGCCTATTCTTTTGGGAACACGCCCTTTGGTTTATGACTCAACACCAAAATATTTCTAAGCAAACACTAACCTCAATTTCACTCTTTGTATAATATTTTAAACATTGCTTAACAACATTTTATTTAAATAAAAAGACTTGTATGCTGTTATTAATCGCCCGGTACAAGAATTTCTTTTCACTCTGGTGAACATTTGGGTTTTGGATTGATCGCGTCATCTTGGTTATGTGACGCTTAGATCAGTTTCTCTTTAATAATTCTATTGTGTAGACGCCCGAATTTCATAATGCATAAATAAACGAGCAGAAATAGTTACAATTTTTATTTACAACATCATGGGAAATTCAAAATAGTAAACAATTAAACACAATTTCAAGATCAATGTTAACTTAATCTCCATAGGTTGTTAAAAACTTCTTTAAAAATTTATATTTATAAAAAATATTTACGCAATAAAATTAAAATAATATTTTAGAAAAAACACAATATCAATAAGTCAATTTCAATTTTAGAGTTTTCGGGTAAATCTTGTAATAAAACTATAAAGTTAAAATTTTATAAATAGATGTAAAAGACTAAGGCCGTATTAAATATAATAGTTTAAAGAGAGCGTGTGCGTGCGGTGCGTATGCGTGTACCCCAATACTACTAAGCTCTAGTCTATTCATACACACACGTATTATCACGACTCACTAACATACTATTAAATTGAATACGGCCCTAAGAGTGGATGGCATATTATATCGGGAAAAATAATTAATTTTGTAAAGTAAAACAAATTTTACAATTAACATGATTGGGTGTAATATCAACTGAAAATAACCTAGATATAAAATTTCATATTAAAATATATTAGTCACTTCAGTGTAATATTACGTATTTTTTTATTGTTGTGAGCTATTTTCGAATTGAATATAATTCAGTAATTTACTCATAACAAACACAGTCAACAATACGGTTTACTCCTTGGAGTCTTTCATGACAAACAAACACCATAATGGGGGTCGTCATCAAAAATGCACACTAGTCTACAATCAACTTTATTGAACAATATGTAAGTCAGTCAATATTGAAACAGGAATATGTCCTTCCAACATTACTTCGAATAAGCCATGTATAATTAATTATACTGAAATACGTTTAACAATCGGCCGACGAACTTTGGTGAGTGCAATATTTTGATACTTTGAATTATTACACAGTTATGATCGATGAATGTTTGCCCAGTGATATTCAATTTCGCAAAAGCTCTCTATGAAAACAGACAGACTGGCTCTTTTCCCTCCTTAGTATCAATCATATTATTCACACAATTCTAGGACTTTTCAATCTGTTTTTATACTCCCTTTCCATTAAAATAATTTATATATATATATATATATATATATATATATATATATATATATATATATATATATATTTATATATATATATATATATATATATATATATATATATATATATATATTTATATATATATATATATATAGTATATATATATATATATATATATATATATATATATATATATATATATATATATATATATATTATGTTAAAAATCTCCAGCATCGTATATATTTTGAATTTACAAATTTTTGAAAACCTAGTGATTTTCAAAATACAAAACATGTATTATATTGAGAATTCAGTTTTATATGATAAGATGGTATGATAATATTTATATGGGTTTTTCACTTCAAATTACCCATATTTCATTAATCCTTTTCTCATTTCAACCTCACCCATAATGATTTCCCATCAAGTAAATAGATTACATTATTATTAATGATATTGGACAATATTAGTATTAAATAATCAATCCTTTTTTAGATGGAAAATCTATAATGGTGAAATCGAAATGAATTTGATAATAAAAACCTATAAAAATTAAGATGAGTTTCCGAAATAAGTATCCTGTTTTTTTGTAACCTAAGTATAATATTTCTTCATATGTATATCAATTATAATAAATGAAAAAATTTAATACTACATACTACATTCCTGATTGATTGAAGATAGGTTATTTACGCAATAATTATCCATCTTATATTTTTTTGTTGAAAAATATATTAAAACTCACCTATATTCATTTGATAATAAAAATTGTGAAACTTGTGGGTTGTAAATGATTGATGGTATTTTTGTGGAAAATATCGAATTGTTATTATTTGATAATATTACTCGCGATCACTCGCACATATATCTTAAAAGAAGGGGAATGTATCGACTTTTATTTGGCAGTTTTGTGAAAAAGAACACAAGTTTATCTTATTCGTAGCCGGCAATTCCCAATAGTTTTTATGTGCAATTCTTGTATATATATATTCCCTTACATTGGCCAGCAAACAACGGATATAAATCAAATAGAATTCTTCCTTTAGAGTACGAAGCAGTTGCCTTCTTCCACTGAAACTTTTCCCTCAACAAACAATACAAATACTCGCTTCTTTCACCATTCTCTCTCATCTTTAAAATACTACAAATTGATGACTAAATAAACGACATTTGAATTAATTTTCGTTTTAATTCGTTATTATAAATAAATAAACTCAAGAACGCCAGTCTGATGTATTTAAATAAGCAACTCCACGTATACCCACAATAAAAATATTTATTAAGAGAATATATTAAAACATGATTTAAAAATAAATAAAAAAAACTATAAAATTAATAAGCAATTAATTATACACACTTATTCAATAATTTTATATGATTATAATTTATAACAAAATAGCGTCAGATTTTTCAGTGTGAATTTACATAATATAATAAACATTTCGTTTAAAAATAACCACAAAAATATTAAACCTTAACATCAATACTTATGTTTGCTTTATAAAAATTTACTACTTAAGTATCATTAGCATTTAAACTTTAAAGTCAAAATAAATCAAATATTTTTTTTTTGTAGTTAAAAATTATCCATATAAAATATTCAATTAAATTTAAAATTTAATCTAAAAATTTCATCAAGACACTATACATATTATATTATATTATATTTCTCAGAACCTATTATTAGGATTATTATAAGAACTAAAGATTATTCTATATATGTACATATATGGTTTTGGAAGTTTTTCCTATATTTACTAATTCATATCAAACAATCTTGAATAAAAGAGTAAACTTAATATAAGACATAAACAAATTAGTTCTCCGCATGAGAAGCCATATATTTTAAGGGTTTTTTCAATATTTTTTTACACAAATCGGTGGCAGGAAATATTTCCCTTAGTTTCTGATTTTTTATCACCGGAATAGTGTGGTCGACGTAATTCTATACTTTTTTTGGTGAGTTGAGTAAAAGGAGGTGTGGCTGTGCTGGAAATGAACTCGACAATCAATACTTTTAAACACAATTGAAAATAAATCAATTATTCAATATCTTCTATAACACGATGTTTCATAACCAGACTTGCATGTCATTTAAACATTTTTTTACTCTAAATTTAAAAGGTTTCTAACGAATTTAGGTCAAACCACCACTCTTTTAATTGCATTTGAATATAAAAATCGTCATTTCTAAAATAACATATTCCTGAAGTAGATTTAACTTTTTTGACACAATAATTAATTATTCATTCTACTGGTATTCACTTAAGCTTAAATTTACTAAATATTTTAGTTATAATAATGATGTTTTAATGCTTTTAAAACATTAAATTATTTAAAATATCTAAATGATATTTTAGTACTCGTGGTATATTTTTGTGTTTTAATATTTTCTTCATCAGAAATCATACAGAACATGCTTTGTATATTTTTTTAAAGCTACCCTTATGAATAAATTAATAATATTTAATAAAAAAACAATATATATATATATATATATATATATATATATATATATATATATATATATATATATATATATATATATATATATATATATATATAACAATTTCTTTATTATGCATTAGTTTTTACAATGATTGATAGAACAATACATTTTTGGAAATAGATTTAATATATTATATATTTTACCTATAGCTAACATTATTATGCTTTATTTAAATTCGACATGAATAATTGTATTAAATTAAATAAAAATAACCCATAATTCAAATAATGCTTGTATTTTAATCAAAGTGCTCATAATTGAATATAAAATTGTATCCATTGTTTTTTACCTCAGAGTGTTAATTAATCTATTTAATACCCTTGTGAATTTGATTTGAAATAAGATGATTTTATATAAAAAAAGGATTAATTTTAAATTAAGAAAAGGGTGATTTTGAATTGAAAATCGTATATTAATTTGTGGTTTGAATGTCGGCATACATTTTATAAAGCGTAGCCAGTATCGATTTCATTTCCCCTCTGACCATTAACTTCCTGGACGACGCAATGTTATACCACTTTTTAAAAATCAACAAGCCAAATCATTAACATTTATTTTGTAGGGTGTGCCAAGGTGTCCCAATAGTTTAGACACCCTGTCTTCTTTCACTAGAATATTTCACTACAACTTGCCGACAAACACACGTCGTTTTTCCTTTCTGTTTGAACCCTTTTGGTTGTCGGAACAAAAAATATATGACCACCACTTCAATTGCATGTTCGGTTTTGCGGCCTTTGTTTTTTCGGTATTATTTCCCGCTGTTTTGCTTAACACAATTCGATTGTTTTATTTTATTTTCATCGTATTGACATAGAAGACCTGTATTTTTAACTAGTGTCACCCTTTGTAGACAAAGAGATGTAAATCTATTACTTGTTACAATAAAATCATCAATGTTTTCAAACTATCAATTGCATTTCTATGTATGAAATAAAAATAATTTATTATTAATTATTAATACTAATAATACATGACTTGAATAACACTTGAGTGTATACATCCATTTATATGTGGTTATATTAAAAAAAGAAAAACAAGAACAATATTAACGAAAATGTTATCATATATTCTTAAACAAAGCCCACATGATGAGGTGAAATCAAATTTAAATTGTGTTATTTCTTTTCAAGCATTATTTACAAGCCAAGTAAATTAATACTCCACATAAATTATTATTATTAAAATAAATTATGAAACATTCATAAAAATATCTTAAAAATAAAAAAAATACAATCAGTTTCATGCAAATACATACCTGTATTTGCATGAAACTGAAGTTTTAATAAAAATATATATAATAATTTAAAGCATTTTTGAATCATCATTAGTAAATACTTAATTTAAAATAACCTAGTGTATATTTTGGTGTAGTATTTCTTCATTTATTTGTACACCAGCGTAATATCTCAGGGGATAAGACGTGTGGTTACAAATACTTTGGTCATGGGTTCAAATTCCGCGCAAGTCAAAATTTTTTATTTGATTTGATCGGTTATTACGACTGGGAGATCGGGAATAATATTTATAAAATCCCGATCCATCGTACTCTGATTTCCTGGATTGTAAGGTAAATACTGATTATTAAGTCGGTGACCTGTTTAACTAGTAATAGTTAAGATCACCCACAGACATTCACATGTTGTTTTGTGTAAAAAAAACCCTCTCACAAAAAGCTCCTTGGGGCCTAATATAAATTTAAAAAAAATCAGTATAGTATATCTTCAAATGTCGCATTTAAAGCATTGAAGTATAATGTCGAAATTCTAAGAATCCATTGTTTAAGAATGTATTAAAGTACTGTGGCTTTTACGTGTCACTGTAATGTTTCAAATTTTATTTGACATGAAATCGAAATAGGCGGGTCACGCTATAGAATATTGAAGTTTTGTGTACTGCACAGAAATCAAAGTTTATTTCCCGAGTCTCTCATTCAATACACTATTTGATAAAGGTTACCGACACTTTATTGTGGAAGCATTGTCGTGTCCATAGCGACTATTTCTATATTCGGGGGTGACACCCTCCACCCTTAAATCATTTGCCCTCTTACGCCCGTGTCAAGTGTCTTTTAATAACACAACCCTTATCTATCGGAGATGACGCTTCTAAGTAGGTCAGTTATATTAATATATATATAAGTACGTACTGCAAAACGATTCCATCTGAATAATAAAATTATTGAACAATTTTCATTTTAAAGTAGTCATTGAAAGATATACAAAAGCAAAATGTACATTGAGCAAGTGGTTATCAAAATAATTATACCTGTATAGCCTGTAATCATTCCCAATATTCTATTCTACTTATTCCGATTCCATTTGACTAAATTAGAGGCTTCGTCACACCTGAAGCCTTTCCCATATTGAATATTTTATAAGATTCAACCTTTCATTTCATACTACGAAGATAATTAAATATTTAATACTTCGAAACAGACGCTTATGATATTCTATATCATAGTTTTTTTTTAAATCCAAACCATAAATATTCCATGCACAGTTTTGTATTCAACGTTCGAATAGTGTATATATTTGGCCTCGAGTCGAGATGACTTCTCATGTCTTATGTATGTGTGGCGTATTCAGACACCTTTCGTGTATTTTATTTAAAAGATACCCTAGCCCTACTTTCGATTTAGTATTTATGCTAAAACCTGTTTATTTTTACCTTTCAGGTGAGTGACTGTTTTATTTTATCGTAGACCGCTACGATGCTACGCCACGATCATCCCCTATTTTCACACCTACAAATCTTCAACGCATTGAGGTAACGACAATTTTTTTATACACGTGTGTTGGAGAAGAATACATGTATAAAATGACTAAGGTTTACTATAACTATATATTTGTATAGGAACACTGCCTACACGTCTAAAGCCTGTATTATTTGCCAAAGAAGCTTTTTTCCAGCTTACTCTATTTTGCCGGGCTGACTCTGCAAAGATACCATTATTTAATCTGGATAAACATCACCCCCTCTTCCAACTGTAAATAAATGCCAAATAATGGGTAAATCATTTAAGATATTAAATATCTGACTCTTCTTGTCTTGTCCATAATCAATTGTACCGAAAATTACTTATGGCATGATACGTTCGAATATTTTATTCGAATAATCTAACATGAATTCATAGAAAATCATTTTTTTTCAATCTTAAAATACTCTTATTTTTATACTGGGTGAACTTGAATTAACTGAGAATATATTAAGGGGGTGGTAGGGTATGGAAAGAATAAGTGAAAAAATATATAGAGTGTGTGCCCCCATCTTGGAATCAGCTGTTTCTGTGAAGTACTCAGTAGTATGTGTGTCTTTTAAATACGTAATTAATATATATTTTTTTTATTTTAATTAATAATAAAATATTAAATTTTTGTAGCTTATATTTGCGATACCCTACCATCCCCTAAATATTTTCAGTTAATTCAAGTCCACCCAGTATAAAAATAAGAAACAAAGTATATTTTGAGCTTGAAATATAATAATTTTCTAAGATTCATGTTATCTTATTCGTATATATATAATGCCATAAATTATTTTTCATTCGATTGATTATGGATAAGACAGTATAGCAAATTTCATATTTAAACATGCCCAGAAACAAAGCAATTGCAAAATTGTATACAAATTTTACTCTATTTTTATTAAAATTGGTATTTATAAGATACAAAAAAAATCAGTTTAGTATTGAGGCCTTTAATAATATCGATTATACATATAACCTAGTATAGCGATCTCATTGATCATGTTTTAAACGACCAGAACATGCAGCTGTATATCTTTTTACTTTAATATTACTTCATTTCCTCTACAATACAAAACCGCCTCCTTAAAGTTTTGATATAAAGCGTCTTTTAATCCCTTAGAAGAGTCATTCTGTCACGAATAGCATGTCTAGTTAGATCAGTACAACATCGAGGATTGTTATAATGATTGTATAGGAGAGTGTCGATAGGTTGTAATTGATTTGTGAGTGGCAAGTGAAGTCAAGTCCTTGTATATCCATTATTAATTCGTTTCAACTTGATTGACAGCTACCGGCTTTGTCCATTAAAGTTTTGGCGCACCATACAAACTCCCTCAAACCTCCCAAACTCCCCATAAACCACCCAAACTCCCAATGGGACACTTACTATTAAACCTGATTGTCATATGCTTTCATTTCATTAAAATTATTGGATTTTTCTTCTCCACATTGGGGACTTTTAGTATTTTTAAGGAGACAAATTAAATATTTTTTAGAATGAAATTATTATAAAATTTCACATTTTGAGCCAACTGTTAGTTCTAATAATATTAATTCACATTTATGCCAAATAAAATTAACTGTACCTTTCAGGACACTCCAACTGACTAATTATTTTATTAATATATACTATATGCAGAAAATTATTCTTTTTAAATTTTTAATTGTCTAATATAAATTTTTACCTCCTATTGTATTTTTGATACTACTCATATTTAATGTCAACCGATATTACAGTTTGAGTTAGTTATAATAAAATCCTTATCAACACATGTATGGTTTTATTGTATAGATTTTATTATACAATTTCTTTATTAATTATAATTTACATACAATGTTTTAATTCATTATGATTGGATATTACAATATTAAGTTTATAGACTAAGTCTTTCACTTATTTTTAAAAAGGAGTATTATCAATTGGTAATAAAAATAATTTATAAGTCATAACAAAAATCCAAAAATACTGTCAAACACAAATATAGTAAAATCATTAAGGACTGTGGAGAAAGACAAAATCAAATGTGTATGTGAAGATTTTTTAATTAAATGTCCCCTAAACATTTCTGTGGTAATTTAAAGTTTCGCTTATTTGAGGAGTTAGTGGATAATTTAACAATTTTGTTATAATGTTTATTGCTTAAATCTGTGATAACTGTTAATAATGATAATCCATTACCATTACATACATATCTATCCGAAATAAAAAAAATCGAGACTTTGAGAATACTTAAATTTTTTAATTAATTTTTATACACAATAAATATAAATATATTCCCGATACCATTTCTCGCCTCAAAACATTCCTACTGATTAGAATTCCACTCTGTTAAATAAATTCTTGTATATACATATCTATGTCATTTAAATAATGTGTCGTCATTATCGATTACCGTCAATTATTCATGGTTCTAGGGTTAATTTAATAAGGTATAGTTTACAGATGTTCGATGGTCGTATAGTATCATTAAAAGCCCATTTGAAATCGCTTTCGAATGATATTTTAAACGCCGATGGTTTTGTTATTTTACAGTTGCTCAGTTTATGAAGCGTGTATTTGTAAATTTGTGAAAGGGGATAGACTGAATCATAATTGGATATAATTCTATTTGCGTATATGTCGTTGAACACTAAACCGCTTTAATTACAACACACATCAAAATTACTATTTGCAAAATCACGAATGTAAACTAATACGATGTCCTTTCCAATATCCAATAATGTTTTGATGTTAATTATACATTCGATGAATTTTCAATGTGCAATATTAGTATCGAAATTTCAATCAAAACAGCTTAAAGTTTTGTGGGTTTAATTTGTTATTTTATGCTCGATTACGTCTACTAGTTATTTGTTATTTTTTTTAAATATTTAAATGGGTGACAAACGAATTTGTTAGCAAAAGAGATTGTCTTTAATAATTATATTTTAATTTACACAAATGTGACTCGTAAAATGTAAATTTTGTCTTTGTAAATAATAATGAACAAAATATATTTTTTAAATAATATTAATAATATTCCTATCAATTCACTTTCACAATTATTCAAATCTGTTTAATTTAATTATGTTTGAATGTAATCGTCGATTATATAGGTTTGATCTGTTCTTATCAAAATATTGAAATTAGAAGGAAAATTGTTGAGATGTAAGAGTAGCTAGGATCAAACTAAAAGACTCAGGTTCAAGTCCTGCACATGGTTAATTTAATTAAAAAATATTTTGAAATAGTAAACGAAATTTTATCATCAAAATACATAAACGTGTACTTGATAAACTTAATTTATTACTCTTTTGCTTATTAGTGGAAGCCGAATTTATTAATATTTGTGCAATATAGATTAGTTAAATATCAATTTTAAAAGTACGTAAATAATACAATTGAATTTAATATAATCATTGTGGTGCATTTCCGTTGATATTTGGTATTCGATATTGGTTTATTTTGGGTGCTTCATCTAGCAAAATCGCACAGTTAGCACAAACAAATAACCGAAATGAATACAGTATGTGTGCAGGTTTCACTTTAGCACAAAATATAGCTTAATTGACAAGTATTCTGTCGATTATAATAGTGGTATGATATTTTGTATTGTTTGTCCATCCATTAGTTCGGGTCGAGAGGTATTTTGTGTGACGTTTTAAAATAGTTTCAGTGGACTTTTTTGCATCAGCATCGTTGTGAGCTTAGACAGGTCTCGATTGAAATTTCCATTTTCAGTGCTAACACCGCAAATACTATTTCTAGGCATTTCTAAATTAAATGTCAAAACTAAATATAAACTGAACACCGTAAAACTGAACGTTCACGTTCTTTGCTCGTGACACTTACACATTTCGAACCAAGATATTTTCAATATCATTTTACAAAAGCATTATCGAACAATACTGTTTTGAATTCGAATATATTACAGTGTACAGCGGCTTTTTGAGAATAATTTTAGACACCACAACGTGTTAATTCATTATCTGTCTGTATATTAACAGTTACTAATTACACAGGTATTCAGTATTTAACTTACAATCCAGGAAATCAAAGTAAATTTGATCAAAACGATCGATTTTATTAATATTATTACCGATCTCCCAGTTGTAATAATATTTTTTTAATTAAGATTGAGCCTTATCTTTTGAGCTATTAAGCTGCTTCTCTATTGAATTAATTTATTACTATTCTCAAATTAATTAATACCATGATATAAAAACACAGTTGTGTCAGATGTGTATTCAATAATCGTATATTACCATAAATTTGTGTGATATTATGCATATTTTTTTAACGAATTTATGTTGAATATATCTTAGGTATAATTTATTTAACGATCTGTTTAAAATATTCTACCGTATGATAAGAATGATGAATGTAAAAGAGGCATGGACTATAAAATGTAAATATGAGTGTCGCGACGGACCGGGCCAACCCTTTAAAAGAAGTAAAGTGGTACCTCGACATACGAATGCCCGGATATACGAGATATATTTTTTGAGATACGACGAATATTATTCGAGAATTTCTACCTCGACATACGACGAAAATTTGAGATACGAATTTTTATGAAAGGTCGCTACTAGAATTTCGCGCCAGAATTGTGTATAGATACAAATCAATTAATGATCTATAAATATTTATTATGTAAGCTATGACTAGTTTATTTATTTCAACCTCAAATTATCCATTGTCGATTTTATAAAATGTAGATAAACATTTTTCTTATTCAATAACACGTGGTACGTTAAGAAAAGCATTTTTTTGCTAGGACTTTTTAAGGTGCTGGGATGGATTAATGGCAATTTTATGGGAAAAATTGCTTTGAGATACGATTGTTTTTACATACGACGATGATCCCGGAACGAATTATATTCGTATTTCGAGGTACTACTCAATAAGCATGAATTTGTGAGATTTTCTTCATTATAATAAAATAAAATCACGAATTTATGTTGAACATATCATAGATACGAGTGATCTTAAACCGATATCGAGACAATTTGTATAAAATATCATATAATAAGAATGATGTATGTAGAAGAGGTATGGATTATATGCAAGTAGTTCATCACGATATTTATATCTTCTAATCGTCATGACCGCGATATTTGTAACCGTATGTATACTTGTACTTATACTGATTTATTCAATTGTCACTTAATTCAATTCCAATTTTCACTTTGTCAGATTCTTGATAGAGTAGTACAAATATTGTGTGGATTCACCAACAAAGAGTAAGTGTTATTAAATGCAGAGTTGGCAGATCGTCTCTTGAGAGGGCCATTAGACGCGTCTGCTACTAATTATTACCTCTTTCATCTCTCATACTTATAATATAATACATAGTACCACTAATACCATATATTATGAACTAATTTTATATAAAACATGGCTTACTATTTTGGTACAGCTTTATAGTAAACTTCTCTATCTATATTAAATTTGTTTGAATATAAATTATTTTTTGTATTGTATGTGTAACTATTTTTAATATCGGCTAACTGCATAATTTAACTGTTTTCAAACCGTACACTGTTTCTGTATGTATAAATATCAATTGGAACTATTGATTCAGGACTTTTAAAATGGCTTTCTTTACATACTGCGTGAGTCCATTTTGCCAAAAAAAAAACATTAATTTTTTATACGTTTATTCAATTTAGTTGCATCAAAACAATGTGATAATTTCTAAATAACAATTTCTGGACTTAATAATAATTACAATATTTCCTAATTAATATCTAAAACGTTAAAATCTAAATATTAAACATTGACGAGCTACTCATTCTGTAAAGAAAGCCGACGATATGGTATAATTTATAATTGTTATTTAATAAATTAATTATTAAAAGAGAGGATATAGCCAAAAATATATGACAATAAAAACTAATCACATTTGCTCTCCATAGTTCTACTTATTATTATTTATTCAATCAAATCTGGTTATTTAAAAAAAAAAACCAAAATAGACAACAAACCCAAACTTCCCGCTATTTCATATTTAGTCTATTAAGTAATGAAACTGCTAATTCATACATTGTCAGATTATTTACTCAAATATATATATATATCTAAACTTATTCCTATTGCATTAAATCATAATAATTAACGTTTAATTTAAATTATGTTTATAATATTATTATGAGAATCATTTGAACTAGTATAAATTTAGCGTGTGCTTATATTTGTGGATTCTCATTTCACCAGAATACCCAAGTTCAAATTCAATTTCCGGGCTTAGCGAATTGTAGGTAGAAAGTTAGCTATTCTTAATCATCGTGTAGGTACACAAAACAAAGCAAAAATAAATTCATTCCACTTTCAATATAGCTTAAATATTTGAATACTATCACTGTTTAATATTATAATCTGTTAAATATTAATTGCGATGCATTTTAAATTGCATATGAATGATTAATAATGCGGAGGTGCACAGCAGGTAGACAGGCTTCGATTGGTTGTCTGTGAGGAAGGATAAGTTAGCTTGGCTATAATAGTGAATGCATTAAAATGTATGGAGTTTGGCGGGTCAATTTGGCGGGACAGGTCCGTGGTCTTGCACTAATTACAGGTGCATTTCCGGTGACGATGCCAGGTTAAAAATTCAGCAGCAGTCTAGTCTGGAACAGGTGCGACATCGACCTCTGATACTCTATTTTAGGACCTACCATATTTAATAAACCATACCACCTGCTCTGCTTTATGCCATACTATTCAAATATTTTACAGCTATTTTGTTTCTCCAATCCTATCTTGAAATAGACACACCTTAACGCCTCGCAAGATTTATATGCTTATTTAAAATTAATAATCAACTCCCAGTTGTGACTTGATTTTTAGTCTGCGACATTCTATATTTATCTGAAAAGCACGTGGGTGGTTCAGATTCATATTTCAACCTATCCACCTGAATGTTCATATCTCGAAGTAATCTGAGTAGGACTTATTAATTTAGGTAATTGCCTTGCTATATTAATTACATCATATTACATCATATATGTATTATGGGTAAAATATTAATAATATATATATATATATATATATATATATATATATATATAGTATAGTATATATATATATATATATATATATATATATATATATATATATATATATATATATATATATATATATATATATATATATTTATTTATTTTTCATTGTTGGAATAATTGTTTTAAATTGTGTCAATGCGATAATAAATAAAATTAAAACTTTATCTTTTTGAATTTCCTTATAGTTTACTAATTTATAGAAACATCTCATATTAAATTACATAAAATTTATTAATGTGTAAGATATTATTTCAAATAGTCAAATATTAATGGTCCAGAAAGCAAATAAAGAGTATAAATGAAGGGAGCTTTTTGTTTAAATACTACAAAGTTATTAAAAGAATAATTTTATTGATTGGCAACAACTTTTTAATGTATAAGCGAAAAGAAATAACCCTGAAAAAATTCAGTCCCTTAACTACGAATCATACATGATATTTTTTTTTTAAATATTTGAGTACTGCTAAATATTTTATATTTTAATTGGGGAAGAGAAATTCAATCATATTTTTTGTTAAATACAACAGTAGAAAGTCTGAATGATAATAATAATGTAATCATAGATATAAATATTAGATATCGCATTGCATATGAATGAAATCGTGTAGCCCGTGTATTGTTGCACTCTTCTCTACTATTCGATAAAGGCATAAGTGTGTCTCCCTCATTTAATATTTTCATAGTGAGTTTATATCTATGAATGTAATATAATATTGTGCTGGTATAATATGCATGATTGCAACACCGGAAAGTTGCTTACAGTAGTTTTGCCACAACAGCAACCCGACGCGATGCCACAATAACACAACTATCTTATTATGAAACCAAGTGCATTATTTACTAATACTTTTTATTCACTTCAATTACATTTATCGCACACTATTACCCTAATATGCATCGTACTGTTTGTCATAATTTAATATTTAAACAATGATTTCCCAGAAGATATAATTGTAGCGTGGTTATAGTAGAGAGTGTCGCGACTTGTGGTAGTCAGTGACAGTTTAGAGTGGCAGGCCAAATGCATAATTTGCCATAGGAAGACTTGACTCGGTGTCTGGAGTAGGCTTTCCTTTACACAACATTACCTTCAATGCACTTGCCATCTCAGCTTTATACATTATACCATTTGTCACCGACAAATAACTCTACTTCTCTTCAATTTCTAGAAAATAATTTTAAAAAATAATACAATTACCAATCCACGATTCTTCGTTTTACTCGGTCTACTCTTCTGGCTCTTACACGGGGCTTTTAAAGAACGGTGGTTTTAATATGAATATTTAGAGAGGATAATACCCCATGAACGTAAAAAGGCTCTGAAACGTTTTTTATTTTTAATAAATTGGGAAAAACTCAAGAATTAACTACGATTATCTAACCTAACCTAACTTATTAACTGACGAATTTTATTAGTGTATTGGTTTATGAAAGGATATTATTTATAATTTTTAATAATGCAATACAATAGGCATACTTGGGTGTCACATTATATAAAATTTAAAAAAAAGTGACAATTTGTTTGTTTACACTTAGTTCTACATTAGACACTACTTATGCATTATTTTGATTATAAAATCCATGGATAAGATGAATTTTCGAATCCTAAAATATTAATAAAGATATTTTATATGTTAAATTCAACAGAAATACAAATGATAATATGAAAATACAATTGTAGTAGTCTCTGAAGTTTAGTACAAGTTGGTAGTGGAAATTATACTTTGAAATCCAAATTAAAATATTATATAATATAAATTACAAAAAAAATATCTTTAATATGGAATTCCACCCAGAAGTCCACACGGTCAATAATTTTAAAAATAGGTTTTATTCCCATAAATTTAGATAGTTTTTTCTCTAATCTATGATGTTTGCATTTAAAATTATATACCACTTGCATGCTTAATATCTATATTATGTAACTATCGTTAATAATTATTCAATAAATATAGGTATTCGTTTGCTTTAATTGACGTCAATCGTGATCATGGCAATTTCATTTTATCGCATGACATTTTCGCCTGTACTAGATTTCTATCTGCATAAAAACTGTACAGCTTAAAAGCTTTCCCATATCGGTTGACATCTATAATTCATTTTCGATTAACATTTGACCAGCGACTCCATTAAGCTTATTGAAAAGTTTGTTTTTCACTTCAATCGATCGTTTAAAAGGGTCATGTGAAAGGTTTGATTGTCTTTTTTTGATGAAATTTCAAGCATTGGACAATATGCGTAGTGAGGAAAACTTGTTCACTTGCTTTTGATTGTGGCGAGAGTATGAACGTAAGTTTTAACTTAAATTTATCTTTGGTCCTAGTGGGAAGAAGGCTTTGTATCGTGAAGCTGAGAGCAAGCACCCTTATTTATTACAAATAGAGCAAAAGTTTATCGAGATAATGGCTCGAGCCAACTAGCACGTCAAGCAATATAAATTTCAACTTTGAAACATTACTCAACAAAATTTTAACATCTATCGATTTGTTTATAACCTTGAGGCTTGTCTTGAAGGTAAGATATTTAAAAAATCAATATTTCTCTGTATACTAAACAATAGCATGCCTACGTCAAGCAAGTTTCTTCCATAAAATACATCTTCCATTGTCTAAAAAGCATAAAGATCTGGGATTTTTCCTTTCAACTCGGGGATTACTTCAAAGTTTCGCGCTTCTCTTCGGGCTTTACTCGCCCCTCACTGTTTTAAACAATGGAGTCTTCTCCCTCCGTTCGCCCAAGTGTATTTTTTTAATTCAATGATTTTCCCCTCTAGGATATTTCAAACGCGGCTTTGACAAGTATCAAAAGTAGTTTCTTCTCCACTTGACTTATTACATTATTTTCCGCATCATAAAAAAGAAATAATGCATTCTATTAAATGTATGTATGAACTATGTTAAATCAATTAAATCTTCAACATATTTAGTTCATAATTTTCATTTTTATCGCTTTAATTGTCTTGTAGTATAATAGCTTGTTTTGTAAAACTGGTCTCCCCCATAAAGATGGGCGATGGTATACTTTTTCAACCCCAGCGAGTAGTTTTTATGGTTGTTGAATAGTAGTGGTGGTAGTAGTGTCGTCTGTGGCGGGCGCCTAGTTGGCGCCGCGTCGTCAAGTCTACGACCGTTTCACTACAATGCTACGCTGCTACGATGCTACGCCACTATTCTACCATCATGCTATTTCACATGGCCTCTGACGCACGTTTTCAATCTCATCATAAATACATAAACGACTTCATTTAATATAATCGCAAATATAACTTAAATATACATCAATGTACAATTCCATTGATAAATTATATTTTAATAGTATTAAAATTTTATATTTGTAAATAAACGAAACGGTCGATTTAACAACTTAACTTAAAATATATATTACAATTTCTTTATTAAATTTGAATTTTACATTGTTCATATAATACAAAACATATAAAAAATATTTTTACCTGTTACTAACATGAGAATAAAAATTTTATTTGACATTAGAGGTACTTAATATTAAATAACAAAAAGTATGGGAAAAAGTAAACAACCCGATATTTACAGATATGAAGATAAAATTAAATTAAAATTAAATTTTGGGAGTAATATATTCAATGCATTATTTTTATAATAGCTTTGATGATAAATTATTAAATTAGTTTACTATTCACCTCATAATAATAAAAATTCAATGTTTAGATTTTTTTACAAAACAGCATTTGTGCTTAATATCAATGGATCAATATTAAAAAAAACGGATCTACAAAATCCGTTTTTCAGTAAAATACGTAGTTTGTCTCCTGAAACAGCAAAAGCTAATACGGCATATTAATAATAAATATATATGTACATTAAATGAAAGCCAAACCTATACGCTTGCACCAGTACGTATATTTAGTATTTAAATAATATATTGGAATAAATATTTAAACTGTCAATTTGTAGTTACGTTTTTGTGTTATTAATTCATATTGTACACTTACCATAAAATTTTATTACTCAAATCTTGTCACATCATACATATCCATCGATGATCACGTAAGTACATACTATAAAAACAATCGTTTTCTTATGTATGTAATAGCATGTGGTAATAATATTGTCGCAGATTATACTAAGTAAACTGGTTTCATGACGCACAGCACGCGACGCCATTTGATGAAAATACCATGTCGGCGCCTTATTTCTTATTAAATACATGACTGCTCCGTATAAATACTGTATGGAATAATTTGTTATAGTGTAGCTTATTGATGGTAAGTATTGTGTGACGATTCAGGTAGTAGAATGCGCATCGTTAAAGCTGCATTGAGTCGTTTGGGTTATATTTATGGCCAAGTTACCACCGATCCGGGAAACTCCTTGTAATGGATTATCGAGCCGTCTGCAATTGTGTAAACAACCATCTAAATCACCCCACACTCATTTTACTACGGCTTTCACAAAATTTAACACCCACCATTTGCATCCGTATAGTGAATTCTTTTCAAGCACTGAATTCTACACTATTCATTATAATCATATGACTCCGCTACTGAAAATCTAGTTTGCTTTACAAGATAAAGTAATAACGTATTATATCAGATTTATTACAATATTTCATTGCGGTAATCGGTATTATAATTATTAGGCAAATATTGCTACGCCAGTACGTCTACGCTGCTACGAGTATGCTATGTGAATTAACTTTTAACCATTCGACTGCTCCAGCGTATAATATCGTAAGTGCAAAAAAAATCTGTGTACTCTGATGTCTTTTTGGAACTGAGTCACATATTCAATCTGGTAACACTGCACTTGGCTTAATTATTATTTATAAAATATAACAATTTACGATTAAATACCTTCTATTGACAGATACATGAAATGTGTTACAGATAATGGATGAATCTACATTAGTTGCCGGTCAAATAGGACTGTTTTACTATTTCGAAAATGTCCCACTTAATTGGTTAAATTATGGTTGAAAATCAACATTTTTTGACGTTTCATACATTACATACATACAATATGTAGCTCAGTTCCATAAAGACTCAAGAGCACAAATATTTTTTATTGCACTTACGATATTATACGCTGGAGCAGTCGAATAATTAACTGAATAAACATTGACTATGTTTATTGTACACTCCCATCACTACCTACACCAAATAAACTACCTTCTTCACAAAGTCTTCTGTGTAATGTAATAACTTAATTCTAAGTATTCTGGATTTTCATAATTTGCCAATCAACAATTCGATACAAGGAATAAATTAAATATGCAATATTCCCCTAATCATATTAACTAATTGTAACCCTAGTATACATCAGATGTAAATTTTTCACGTTGTGAATGTGTTTATGTTCTTTGTTTTTTTTTTATTTGACCTTATTAGAAGAATTTTTTTAGTTTAAAAATAAATATCGTCACTATTTTTGGTGGCGTATATTTATCCATTATAAAAAAGTGGCGTCTACACAACACAATCTTTAAAGCGAAAATGATCTTAACGTCACATAACCAAGATGACACATAAAATAGTAAGGGGACTTTTGGTCCAGCCAAGTAGATATAAAATGCAAAATATAATAATTCAAGAAATTATTTAGACATATATTTTGCGAATGTACAATGTTGTGAAGGGGGGAAAAATTATGTGTCTTAAATATATAATTATCAGCGTGTTAAAAATTAATGAAATGATATCATCCCTTCCTGGTTATGCTCAAAATAATGTGAAAAGTTGTCCCCATAAATTTGCGTGCAGTGATGAAGAGTAACAAAATATTCATGGAAAAATTAATGGGCTCATTATGCGACGATGGTCAGCTGGGTTCGGATCCCAGGTGCGACATATAGAAATGGGAGGACTTTACAAGGGTCCACCATTATCCGAGCACCCAAATTAAATTATCTTTATTAGTGAAGGGTCAACCCATAGTAAACAAACCTCTGCCATACCAGATTGCTACAGATATTCATTACCATATCAAACGCGACATTTTCATATTCATACATCCGCTTTTCGAAATGAAAAAATATTATTTTGAGATTTGATCTTATGATTATTTTATTAGCTATTGATACAATCGTCGATAATTCACTTCTTATTTCAATACAGCTCAGTTTTTATTAATATTTTACCCTATAGTGTTTAATTCAGAGTATAAGGCGCGCGTTAAAAAAATATTGTTTTTTCCGGCTGGGAAATTAGGAATAATATTAATAAAATCGTCTCGATCTAGGTTTACTCTGATTGTAATTGTAAGGAAAATACTGGGGCGATTATTAATTAGGTGACCTGTTGTAACTAGTAATACTTTAGATTACCGACAGACAATTAAAACGTTGTTGTGTTTAAAAAAACTTTCTCAAAAAGACCCTCTCAAATTAAATAAATACTTATATTCGTAGAGCTTTTTCAAGTTTATTTATTTATTTTAGGCCCCATGCAGCTTTTGTGAGACGGTATATTTGAGAGGGTTTTTTATACACAACAAAGTGTTAATTGTCTGTCGGTGATCTTAACTATTACTAGTTACACAGGTCACCGACTTAATAATCAGTATTTACTTTACAATACAGAAAATCAGCGTAAACCTGGATCAGGACGATTGATCGTGATTTTATTAATATTATTCCCGACCTACCAGACGTAATAACTGATCAATTCAATTTAAAAAACTTTGACTTGAGCGGGACTTGAACCCACGACCACAGTATTTGTAGCCACGTCTTATCCCCTGAACTATTACGACGGTTCTTAAAGAGTTCTTTTTTAAATTAATAATATTATAGATTGTTCCCCATATTATTGCTTCCTTGATGGTGTAATAATAGTCGTTACTCAGGATATTAACTAATACATAAAGTCATTATTGCTATGATAATAAGGCTAGTGATTTACATCATTCAAGCATAATAATATCCTCATACAGTAATGCATTGTCGAAGTGATTGTTATGATTATGTAAGGGTTGATTTTATATACAGACAGACAGTTTCTGTAGCAGTGACAACAATCGGAAACGCATTTGGTGTTGTGTAGCAAAGACCAATTTCAACCCAGTACCGGAAAATACTTCACCTTATCGTATTTCCTACTATAACTCTCTCTCTGCAATCATTTCGCTCAATTCGATTCCTTTTTATTCCATTGTTTTATAAAATATACCTGTTATTGTGTAAAAATTGTATCGCGCGTATCTATGACAGGGTAATGGAAAATTACGGTTTAATATTTAGCAAACTTGGGAGGGAAGTTTTGTCACCTGTACAAACAAAACTAAGTGAACAGAAGGTCCAGCCAACGTTGAACTGAGTAATTTGTTTTTATTTGACTTGTAAATGGGCAAAGTTGGTTGCTTGTTTACCACAGGTCCATGTTCGATTGTGTCTTCGGGATACGATAAAAACCACTACATTGCCGCCGCCACAACCCCTTTTAAAATGAAATACATTGAATGTCGGAAAAATAAATTTGTTTTTTTAACAACAAAGTTATTTCTCTCAAATAAATCTGAGCACAAAATAATGTTGGATGTAGACTTTCACATCATATTTTTAACTGCTCGTTATTTAATTATTTAAATAGTGGGTTATTGATATAAAAAAGTATCTAAAAACTTACATTTATTTATTTCCTTTATAATTTTTTGGCTTTGTATAAATTCATTGACTGTTGGTGATCTTAACTATTACTAGTTACACAGGTCACCGAATTAATAATCAGTACTTACCTTACAATACAGGAAATTAGAGTAAACCTGGATAAAGGTGATCAATCAGTATTTATTATTATGATTCCCGTCGTAATAACCGATCAAATCATTTTTTTTTACCTGAGTTGCGGGATTTGACTACAGTGTTTGTAGCATTGCGCCTTATCCACATAATATTTGTTTTTAATTAGCTTCCTATAAAACGGTATTTTACACGAATCCACACAATCTTTTTTAAAAGCAAAAGGGTTGAAATAATTTTCGTTTGACTCAAACAATCTTTCGATAATGCAAAATAATTTTATTTAAAAATAAATACAAGCTTTCATTAAAAAAATCATATGAAATTTGTCGTCGTAGCTACCAAAGCAATACCTCAATAGTTTGATTCTGTTTGAACTTCATTTTAAATCTAGACACTTCGTGATATTTCTCTGATGGCAATAAAGGTAAGTCGGGTTGTATCTATATTGCAATAGTGAAATATCCCCTTCGTAGTTTTATTGAAGTCAGTATTCTTTTATGGTGCGCTTGTCTCCCGAGTCACTTTCACCTATCCAATGAATTCCTTCTACCTTCTTTTACTATTTTTTTACTAGAATTGTTGTACCAGCCTGTCATAATACGACTCTTTTATTTTATTCACAATGATATTTGTGTTTTGTACTAGTATTATAATAATATGGCGTATTCAATTATTATCTGGTGATTCTGTAATATAATCTTATTAATAACCAATCAAAATAGTGTGTAACTCAAGCAGCAAATGTATGTATATATGTATGTATGTAATATGAGGGTTGTATATTACATTAGTTGAAGGAGGAGGCTTCTATTATAACCGAATAAACACCTTGTGGAATAGCGATAAGCTTGTTTTACTATACATTATTATATATGCGTATCTATTCAAAATATTAACCGATTTTATACACGGATTCTGAAACTCAATACATAATACCAATTCATCTTTACTAATTCCAAATATTACCTCAATAATCGATTACGGAACGAATAAATAAATTGATGCATTAAATTTATTACCAATATTTTTTGATGTTATTATTTAATTATTTATTTATAAATACATATTATATTATTGCATTATACTGCAGTACCGCTAGAGCATTACGGGAGATCCCAAGTTGCAGTGATGATAATGCAGCACTCGTCAGTTGGAATATGAAACAGAAAAAAATATATAATTATTAAAAAAGAGAAATTATAAAAAATAGTACAATTTGCTAAAAGGATAATAATGTGATTTAAATAGAAACATTTTCACGCTCTCCGTAACCATAGATTTTTAATGTAATATTTTATTTACTCTGTGTTTCGTATGTTTTTGAAGTATACATATATAAAACTTTAGGCACGCGTAGAGGTGAACGACCGAAAACGGCTGTGATTGTGTAATATCGTAACTTAATATGATATTATTTATATTTTTACTGTGTGACTAACCATCACCAGTAGGAACTTATATCCTGTTTGAGAACTACTACAAACTTAAAAAAAGAAAGAGAATTTGTAAATATTTCATTTAATTAAGTGTATGCTTAGCATATATTTTTTCAAAAGGTATTCTTATATTATCAATTCACTGAACAGTTTCCATTTGCGTGAAAGCCTCCGTTTGATTCCATGTAATGTGTGTAAGCTCAGAATCAAAATGCATTCTCAGGCGGCAGTTTAACTTTCCAATCAAGAGGCCTTCGTTCGTGTTTCGAAATGCAAACGTCGATGTTGAACTGATCCACTTAAAAAAGGAGAAGCTAGTATAGAAGAGAGATCCTTACCCCTGAGGCTGTATTAGCATAACCACCGACATTACAGTTCTTCTCTCGGGATCTCGTAGCGCCTACAACGAGCCACATATGTACTAGAACGGGGTCTTGCCTCTACGCCGTAACCGTAGTACTTCTACGCCATACAGGATAGCACGTTCTGCTAAAGTAATAGGAAAACATTTTACCTTCAACTGATATAAATGGAATGACGAGACCTCATTCCACATACATGCCGTCTTATTGAAATACATCCCCTGCCCCACATGTGAACGTAGATATCACTCACAATATAACTAAAATATTTTTATTTTTTTTAATTACAGGTAAGCTGAATTTTACAAAAGAAATCGCAGTTGGTAAATATTACACTTCATACACTAGCAAATTTGTTATTCTACGTCATTTGGTGAACAATTGATTCATTAATTTATTATAAGGTTGGTTAGATACAATACCTCCCGAGGGATCTGAGCCTCACATAAAACCCTATACCAAACACATCTGATACATTATACATGTGTCTAGATTAAAGCATTAAAATTCATTCAAATCAAAGGTACCCTGATAATATTTAACTTTTTTATAATAGGAAGTTCGCCCATCCAGAAATTCCATTAAACAAATATTTGATTTTATACACTCCAAAGTAAAAAAAATGTAAATGGACTTGTAATGATTTATTAATTTAATTTGAATTTTACATTGTTCATATAATACAAAATATATTATTAAAATATTAGACTTAGGTGTACAGAATGCATAAAAAAATTACTAACTTACATGAATATAACATTTTTATGTGAAATTAGAGACACTTAATATTAAGTAATAAAAAGTATGAGAAAAAAATAAAAAACCTATTTACAAATAATACACTCATTTACAAAAACAATTACAAATTATTATGCTTAAAACTAAATAACAGATAGTTGTAATGAGAATTTGATATGAAAGATATTGATAAAAATATTTCTAAATTCACATCTTATCATATGAATAATATATTTTATTATGGAATTAAATTATACACGTTTCGGCATTTTGGTATATAGATTATTGGGTTAGAATCCGCCCCAGAACTTAATCATGCTAAGGAAGAGTCCTAATGGGGTGGGATCCCCAAATTGTCCACACTCGCCTCGTTGGTCATCATCAAATTAGTGGTTCCTTTTTTTATAGTAAGATAAAAACATACGCAATATATTGTATTAAACTGCTCGTTAATGTTGATTGTAAGTGTAAAAGGGGTTGTGCAAGGATACTTGGCATGAATGTGTAATGTTTTAGTCCGCCCCTAAATTCTTATTACTGGCCACTGGTCTTCGAGCGCATCACGCAACCACCATCTAAAACCACCCACCATATAAGGGTGGTAGAAAAATAACCAACCCCACTATATAACCGAGTCAAAAATCCCTCATTCGATTATACAAATGTGTTGAGCGGGGATCTTATTGGACGGTTTACAGCGTATACATCCCATATTTGTAAGGGTATTTTGAATAAACACTACTCAACTTACTTTGATAATGATTCATTTTAATGAAATATTCAGGGCCAGTTTCTTCAACTTGTGTTAAATAGTGCGCTACGTGGCAAAAGATTGTACGAATCTCGTGTCATATACAAATATTCCATTTCTTCAGCGCGTGTCAAAGCTATGGCCGAGCGGTTCCGATGTTTGTATCGGAGGCATTCAAGAGAACTTGCATACAGGCGACTCGAGCCGAAGCGGCGCGTTCGTCGTGAATGGAATGAAGGGGATTTTTTTTATTTTTTTTTATTTTACATTTAAATACAAATATTATTATATCATACTACAGTACCACTACAAAATTGCGGGAGATTCCAAGTCGCCGTGATAATAGTGCAGCACTATGATAACACGAGTACGAGAACACCTGGATATCAGCGAGCTAGGATTTGACAGTAGATAGCACGAGCCACATCTCGGAGAAACGCATTTGGCGCGTAAATCGCCGAGTGATACTAGCTCGAGATTTAACACGACTTGAAGAACCTGGACCTAAGTTTTTCATGATACATATTCTTTTTGATAATTGCATAATAATTATTTCAGGCTGTTTAAAGGGAAATCTCTGAACTTTAATTTTTAAAAGACCACACTAAATCATCATATAAAACATATTGTATTTGAAATGTTCGAAATGGACTTATAAAATGGAGGTGTACTTGTGCGTGTCTTCTAACAGTTACCTGATCCCTCACGGGAAATACACCCCCATCGGCCATAAGGGGTATTTCCACCATTCTGACCATTTTTCTCATTCTTTTTTTAGTTGAAATTACTCTTCGATTTCTTGTACACGTCTTACCCGGTCCCCGCTCTGTTTGACTTTAATCAAAATTTTACACGATCCAATACATATCGACATAACCCTTTTGAACTACACTATTTTTTCAACAACAAAAAATATAGCTTATGATTGCCTGTAATTTAGTGTCACGTAAAGTCATCTTTATTATCCCCAGACACGCGACATTATCTACACGCACTGCCCATCATATATTTTTATTAATTTTATATCGAATAAAATATAAATACAATATTTGTTCTCTGCGGGCGCTTTCTGAGGAGCATTAAAGCTTTTAATTGGTTATTTAATGTGTTGCGTTATCTCAAATGTGAATGTGACACGCAAAATTGTGCTCAAGAAACACAATTTATATATACACTTGTTATATTTACACTTTAGACTAAATAAAATAATACCACCATTGTTCATCGTTGAATAAAGTAATGTAAATCACCAAGATGAGCCAAGATTATTTTACGGGGCTATTAGTCAAATTAATAAGACCAACTCAGAATTTACCAAGACAGGTGGGGTTTGAAACCATTCATTCAATAACCCACCCCTAACCGTCTTTACCAATGACGCACCCTTTCTGACATAAATGCCCAATTTCAAATCTATAAAAAATAATCATGCTCGTATTATTTTTTATCGGAAATATTTTATTACATAATTAGAATTGATATTTTATTTTTATGAAGTTTCCTAATATTAGTTTTTATTTCAATAAATTATATACATATATTTTAATTGCCCTAATCTAGCAATGTACGATTTTATTACTTTTTATTATGACTAATATTTCTATAAATTATAAAAAATAAGATTAAGTGAATTTAATCAATAAATCTCTTTTGCCTATAAGTATATACAGGGTGGAATTGAAATAACTGAAAATATTTTAGGGGATGGTAGGGTATCGTAAGAATAGTTGATAAAAAAAATTAATATTTGTTTTTTAAAAATTGATTAATTAAAAATTAAAAAATAATTAATAATATCAATAGTGCTTTTGGAATCGAGCTTGGGCCACCATCTTGGCATCGGCTGTTTCTCTGAAGTATTCAGTAGTGACTGTTACGTGTATATTGTGTCTGTTATACGTAATAAATATAATTTTTTCGATTATTCTTACGTTACCCTACCACCCCCCTAAAGTATTTTCAGTTATTTCAAGTCCAGCCTGTATAAAGAAAATTAGTGATTTTATAAAAAAATTTAATCTGGGACATATTTTTAATTTATTGATATGAATATATTATTGAGTATAAATTTTATTCGACAAGTGGATAGAGTCAACTTAAATTTAACAGTTGAAGACCCGTTAAAGTATCTGATTGGATAAAATTGTCACCCGATTATGAAATGTGTCGTGATCGATTTCATCCATTCAGAAACGAGAATAGCGTCAACGTTGTCAAACTGATACTTTTAAATAAAAAATGATATAATCTGTGTTGAATTAGGATTCATCATTCATACATATTTATCGAATATACTGATGTTTTACGATACATTTAACGTCAATAAAAATGATCCCGCTTATATTACACACATACAAGGTGTTTCGTAATGACTATGCAGTTTACACGGGATATTGGTATTGGGGGTAAAGTAATCAATATACGTGATATAGACAAGGTTCACCAAATGTTATTTTTGCTGTGTAATCCCCCATTAAAATCGGCGATGAATTGTGTCCCCTAAACCGGTAAACTGACCCTGGGGTCCAATACAACAACACTACATACAATAAAAGGGATTACTCATTCACAATATCACCCCCGTGCACACATATTGTTTTGGTTGACTGATTAATACCAGGTTCGGTCATTATTTAATCAAAACATCGATTAAGAGCATTTTACAGGCATTAATTGTCCCTTAGTTGTGTGATTATTAATCAACATAAGCGGTCCAGGGATAAGAAAGCCAGATCAGTTTAAAATCATTATTTATTATTTTTTAAATAATTATTACGGACTACTAAATTAATAAAATTACCACTAAATTGTTTACACATATTGGGATATAAACTGAATGAATTGATTTTTTTAATAGCTTTTAACTCTATATTCCCCTTATTTTGTTTGTGGGTTTTACAAGTCGTATTTCGCAAATCGGATAAATAATTACATATTTTCAACTAGTCTTTGATTTTTATGATTATAAAGAAAATTTACACACATAGAGCTTAACTATTTTACCGCAAACGCCTGTGATTAGTAATATTTTTAAAGAGATTATAAAGTGTTAAAATAGGTATATAATTTCAGGTTTTCAATTAATCGATTCAAAAAAAACAAATGCATAGAATATTTATTTAATTTAATTACATTTTCTAATTAAAATTGTTTATGTGAGTAATATTCGTAGAAAAAAAAATTCGGTATTTTCTTATTGTCATACTTTCATACTTTATGAATGCAGTGATTTCAACCGCGCCGTGGAATTCCGACTATTTTCAAATTAAAACGTGTATAAATTTGGTTTTGAGAAAGAATTGCTCGTGGAATTTTTCATACAATATAAAATATAATAATATATGGTCCACTCCCCTCTCTCCCTCATACTCTTTCTATGCTTTTCAATGTCATAAAAACACCCGCCTCTTCTTATTTATGATTCATAAATTTGCAAAACTTTCCACTCTTTACGATCTTCGTCTCTCCCCTTCGCTGCTTTCGGCCAAAGCTTTCCTTCTGACATCAATCCAAAGTCTCAATCGATATGCTCTTCAAAATATTCGACACGCTTCACTTAAATCAAATAAAGTTCATTTATTTCCGAATCAAAGTGTGATTTAATAAAATATAGGTACTTCCCTATTTGAAAAATAATGTGAAAAATGTGTCTCGGTCTCGGCTCTCCAAACCCGTTCTGGAATGAATTACAAATCATCGTATTTTGTAGCAAATTAATATTTATGTCTGGGAGTAAACAAGAGTAGCAAAAGCTCACAATATGACTACAATATACCCACGAGGGAATATTTTGTTATATACTGCTTTTGTATCTACAACACTGTGCTATGCACCTCTTTTTAAGTTTTATTAATAACCCACCTCACCGTTAATAGAGTATTACATTTGTAAACGAAATATCTCATTGATTTTATAAATTCTTGGTTTTTATAATAAATATAATATTACTTTGTGACTTTATTCTAGTGCCCCTCTTGATAGGGTCGTGTTGAAGTGTATGTAATAGTAGTGTGTACTTGAAAGGTTGATGTTGAAGAAAGACTCTTAGCTTAGTCTCTTTCAGTTTGGCATAAGGCCGCTACGATAATGACTACGACACTCCTTTGATGCGACACCTGCTATTCATCACTCTTCACCTCACAACGCGCTATGGAATTAAATTCATATATGAACTTTATGGGGTGAAATTATAGATTCAAGTCGGCGACAATATGTCGGCGGTGGAAAATTTACATGTGCAACATGAATGAAAGGTCGCTTTTCCGTCATTTTTCCGACTAAAGGCAGGTAAGGCGAAGCTAGGCCACAGTTTGGAGCTTGCCTCGGGCGGCACAATATCCATTCTCTGACTATGGACAACAAAAGACCCATTGTCCGTGAGTTGAGAGAGGCCATTGTCAAAGTAATAATACCCCACTGGCACAGGGGACAGGGAACAAGCCACCCCTTGCTACGACCCGACCAACCTGTTCAACATCATTCCTTCAACTGACGTAGCCTTGTCACCAAAATCCTAAAAAAAATTCTATCAAAATAAATTAAATATATTATAAATCATCATAACGACACAATTAGAGAGGAAGTTATAATTTATCATGTACTATTTTATTTTACACCAATGTTGATGTGATGTTGTTTTTTTTTAATAATTATTACAATGTGTAATAAGCAGCTGGATTACATTTGTTTCAAATTCAGATGATATTATTAAAATCGTAAAACATGTTCATAAATATAAAGAAAATTTTACTCGATAATTCCAGCCTAATAAACTCGGAGTTTATGAAATAAAGTAGTTCATTATTTTGAAACCCAAATCAAAATAGACAATCATTTTTGCTGTTTAAGAATTCCAGTTAACTATATAAATAGTTTATATTTTATTTGTATAACGCTGATAAGAGCTAATTTTTTCAGACAAGACAAAAATAATAATAATAAAAGGTTTAAAACAAAAATGAAAAGTATATAAAAATAAATTAAAGTATTTTATAAAAATGTATAAAAAGAATTTATATAAAATAAAATTGACTTAAAATATATTAAGGTGTAGGAAGCAATCATTTATATGTTACTATATAAGGTCGCTCCTAAACAAGCCCTGAAGGTGGCAGAATTTGTGGAAAAGAGTTCACTTAAATTCACAAATTCGTTGCCAAGTCATTGTAGCCTATTCAGAGGAGAATAAAAGAGGTTTTTGTTGAAGGATAGTGTGGATGATATTGTGAAATATTTAATTCTGAGTATGAACTAATTTGACTAATTTCCCCATAAAAACCCACCCTTAAGCGTGTTGATTCTGGTTTCAATTAATTGAACCTGAGTTTCAAATATCAAAAATCGCTTTAATGAAAAAATCCAAAGATGTATTCTGTGAGATAGTAGTGTATATTTAGTAGAGTGTCCTTTGTATGTGTCGTAGCAGGATATGAAAAGAGTTGGGGTTGTATGTATAGCAAAGCGTCGCGACGGGACTATTGTATGCTCGCATGATTTACAAGCGTCGCCTAATAGCAACATAAATTTCCTCCGAAAGAGCCGAATTATAATTTCATTATCGGGAAATAAGTGGGGCAAATCCTCATCCCACCTCTGTGCAAATTTACACGCCCCCCGGCCGTACATAAATCAGAATTGTAAACGAATTCGAGAAACGTAGCGGCCAGCGTTTTTCTTTTCTGAAGCTCGCACTTCGAACAATCCTTATCGGAGAAGACTGCTTCTCGTAAATTAGCAGATATCTTAAATAAAGGCCCGATTCTTGGTGACGATGTTATGTAATAAGTTATAATTTGTGCCGACTGTCGTCCCAAATTTATTGAGCACCATCTGCAAGATTATACAAATCAAAAACGCCCATTCATAATTACAAATCTACAAAATTATTCATTATTTAATAGATATATTAAATCAATTATTTAATAATCTAAGTATTAAGGTATTGTTTATATATAATAGTCTATGAATGTATCGGATCACATTATTCTAGAGAATAAAAGTATAGGTTAGAACATGTTAGTCTTTAAAAAATACCTTTTTTCGTTAGCAATCAATTATTAAATTGATTTATTTACACTAGTATTACATAAAAATATAAATTTTTACGATTTAGGTTAAAATTGTGAATTATGCTAGGTTTATTTTTAGCTGCACCAGATATACATAAGAACAAACGTGCCTGAATATATTTACAGCGTCTATATACAAATAAATATACAGGGTGGACTTGAAATAACTGAGATTATTTTAGGGGATGGCAGGTTATCGTAAGAATAATCGAAAAAAAAATTTTTTTTTTATTAATTAATATTAAAAAATAATTAATAATATTAATAACGTATAACAGACTAATATACACTAATAGTCACTACTAAAAACTTAAAAGAAACAGTTGATTCCAAGATGGTGGCTCAAACTCGATTCCCAAAGCACTATTAGTATTATTAATTATTAAATATTTTTTAAATAAAAATGTTCTCAATTATTCTTACGATACCCTACCACCCCCTAAAAAATTCTCAGTTATTTCAAGTCCACCTTGTATAATAAAAATATACAAGCTTATTCAAAATACCAGATCTTTGAAAATGCAATTTGCGAATTGGTTTGTATAAAAATATGTATTTTACCTAGTGCCTTCGAATTATTTTAAAAAATTTATGGAAAGGTTTAGCTTATTATAAATAATTTATTGAAATTGTGCTGGCTGAAATCTGCTGGTTTAATTTTAAATAATAATTTAAAAAAAAATTTAGGTTCTCATGTTTTTTGTATGGTATTTAAAATATTTTAAGTTCAATAAAATACATCTTGTAAATTTATATAAATCAATATTTATATATACGTCTTTTCAAGGGAACACAGCAATTTCTCAGAATCCTTAAGAATATGAATAAATATACTAGATATATATTTTTTCTTTTTTTTTAAATTTGTTATATTTAGGAAAAGACATGCGTATTGCATTATTGGTACATACATATTTTGTTAGTGAGACGAAGAAGTGTGGGTTGGAAGTTGGTTAGAATGATGGGGCGCAGACACATCGGTCTAAACTTAAAAGTACTTGAGGCGATTTACATAACTTCCTGAAGTCGATGCTGCTCAGCTGACTTCACCCACAACTATTACCACTACACTGTTATCTTATACACAAGAGTCAACTTGATTGTTTTATTTATATATAAATCTATTGGAATAAAATTATTCATCAATAGACCTCTTATTTATATTGTGATCCGCTACGATAGGCGTTGGCTACGAATCGTAGCACAACAAGCATTGAAAAGACATTACTTCCACCAAACATATCAACTGTCAAACATTTTTAAAATGATCACGCATATTGTCAAATTTCATACTAAGAAATAAAACCGTTGTAGCGGCTGACTGGACAGCGCAGATATGTATTTATGCACTTCCAGTTAGCGCTTACAGCCACAGCTCTCTTCCGTCTGTCCTCTTGTCCACCAACTCTCGAGCCGGACACATGTCCGCGCGATGCAAAATGCATCGAACTCCGATCGGGGCTTTGTAATTTACTTCTTCTAATAAAACATCACTGGCCAGTTGACATCATCTTTCACTTCTCACAACTCCTGCATTGATTGGACCAACTCCATGGGCCATCTACATGTACCCATATTGGTGACCACCGAACGAACACGCAACCTTCACCACGGGGGCGACCACATTCACCCGTAATGGCGACCCCTGTTTGATCACGCAACCTTCCACCGGCCTGTATTGACTCGGCGAGACCACATGAGGCGACAACAACAACAGGTGACAACAGCTCGACGAGAGCGAAAACCACCGCTCCACGTGGGCGGGAACACGAGGCGACAACTTCCACACGAGGCGACAACAACCACCAGCTCCACGTGGGCTGGAACACACGAGGCGACAACAACCACCGCTCCACGAGGGCGCAAGGTGACAACAACATTCCACAGCTCGACAAGGGCGGGAACTACTCAACGACGGCCAACAAGGCTATGAGAGTAGCATCAGCAGCACCACATCCCACAGCTCGACAAGGGCGGGAACTACTCAACGACGGCCAACAAGGCTATGAGAGTAGCATCAGCAGCACCACATCCCACAGCTCGACAAGGGCGGGAACTACTCAACGACGGCCAACAAGGCTATGAGAGTAGCATCAGCACCACAACATCCCACAGCTCGACAAGGGCGGGAACGGCTCCACGACGGCCAACAAGGCTATGAGAGCATTATCATCATCAGCACAACGGCAAAATCTACAACTGGAGAGCAGCAGCACCAGCGTAGAGAAGACCGGCAAGATTCAAGGTCCCTCAGGAACCCTTCGTCATCGACACCGACACAGCCTCCTTCCGTCGAGATCATACAGAGCCAAGTCAACATCAATTCATCAATCAGTGCAGTGAAATTTTTTTTAACTAAACTTGTGTATTTTTGGTGTTTTTCATAAATTTTTCTTGTAACAATTCTTTATCTGCAACTTTATATTTATATCAATGTTTTTCTTTTTTTGTATTTGTATCGTTTCACTGGGAAGGGAGTCCTGTAGCGGCTGACTGGACAGCGCAGATATGTATTTATGCACTTCCAGTTAGCGCTTACAGCCACAGCTCTCTTCCGTCTGTCCTCTTGTCCACCAACTCTCGAGCCGGACACATGTCCGCGCGATGCAAAATGCATCGAACTCCGATCGGGGCTTTGTAATTTACTTCTTCTAATAAAACATCACTGGCCAGTTGACATCATCTTTCACTTCTCACAACTCCTGCATTGATTGGACCAACTCCATGGGCCATCTACTAGTGCCCATACCGTTATTTAAATTGTAAAAAATATGATTACAAGCTATTCACATATGAAAATAACTATTTAGGTATAGTGTAGAATCGCTCTAAGTAAAGTGTTCAAATGTAGCCACTTTAAGCAGCTTATTAATGTTATCATAATTTGAAGTTATTATTGATTGCAAAAGTATTTGTACATTATGCAAAGTAAAATTATTTTAACTATACTTTCGCTAATTATAAGTATTTTTAAACTACCTAATATGAAGAAATTGATGACTTTTATTTATTTTTTAAATATTTGCAGGTTTATTTATTCTTATTATGAAATTGAAAATACCGTGTATTCACGAAAAAATATTTTACTATACAATATTATAATTTCATTGTTTAATTATTATTTTACAAAACATATTATGAATATAAATGTGTTTACCTATAACTAACATTTAATTTTTTATTATATACACATGATATCTAGTATTAATTTATTCAAAAACAATTTACACATCGTTACAATGTTTATTAAAAAAAAAATGACGCGTTTTGGGTAATATATTTAATTTTACAAGAAAAGGCGGCTTATACGACAATTATAACTTATGTATATTTTTAACATCACATAGTAATAAATTATATTCATACTGGTTCACGTGTAGCACGTAACACGTTCTTGGATTACACATATATACATATTTTTTAAATTAGCATATTTAATCATAAATGGCAGTATTGGTGTTGGTGTTTAGTGATAAATGTTGGGTAATTTAAAAGGCAGTATAATATTATTATAAGGTATGGTTTAGTTGACGTCACGGGGTGTGTTCAGCAGGTGTGCTTTTAATATTTACGATACAAACACACATATCAACCCTACACACCCCTAAATCATGTTAATATAATATACATTTAATGTTATATAAAAATAGCACGTTCGGCAGTGAGTGTAAGTTTTGTAAGAAACACAATTAATTAATAATAACTTTGTTGTGAAATGTATCTTGTTTTGCTTATTACTAAAGACGTTCGTTGAAAGCTCTCGTGTCTTTCACTGTTTGTCATCTTCTCAACATTGAGCTTCCTTACTCAGATTCTCTCTCTCGGTACTCAAAACATTTGTTGTATTTTAATAATATAAATTAATTTAACCATATTATGAAACGTGGCAACTTAAATCAAAGATATTTTCAACCCTTTGATTGATACTTAAATTCTAATGTTAAAACAAGTAGTACATAATATAGGTGAATAGACATTATTGCCGGTTGAAATCGTAGCCACATTCGCAACATAACTATGTGAAATCTAATATAATTGTGTGAAGTGAACTCTAAATAAACCGTACTGTAATTAACAAGAACCTGCAAGCTTTGCATTAATACTACAACACTACTACTAAATTTATTGTCAAAGGGTCATAATAGCAACACTTGTACTTTAAAAATAACAATATTTTAATACAGAAAACATTACCTTTGATTTGATATAAAAAATGATGTTTATAAGAAGTATTGTCCGCAGATAAACAGGAATTTTTTCCATGAGGTTTTGTAGAAAGAATTTAACAATTGAGGCGTTGTTGAAAATTTACAAAAAATACAAAGGAATCATGCAGTTTTACTCTTAATGATTCTATACTAATTATAATATATGTATATAAGAAGCTTATTTATAAATATATTAAGTGAAATCTTATAATAATGTTATAGTCTTATTAAAATAAAAGCTAACATGGTATAATAATGATGAATGTGTACCTTCATTAAATGAGGGGCAATTAATTTTATTAGAATATTTATAATAAAATATTCTCTTAAATCTACAAGTAATAATTAACTATCATATTATGATTCTTAGTTGATTTTATTCGTCATTTTGATGATTCTAAACAAAATGATATCAGCGTAATAGCTCAGGGGATAAGAAACGTGCCTACAAATACTGTGGTCATGGGTTCAAATCCCACTCAAGTCAAGAATTTTAAAATTGATTTGATCGATTATTACGACTGGGAGGTCGGGAATAATATTAATAAAATCACAATCGATCGTCCTAATCCAGGTTTACTCTGATTTCCTGCATTGTAAGGTAAATACTGATTATTAAGTCGGTGACCTGTGTAACTAGTAATAGTTAAGATCACCGACAGACAATTAACACGTTGTTTTGTCTAAAAAAACACTCTCAAAAAAGCTCCATCAGAGATGTTGGTTCTCTGGTTTTCCAGACGACTGTTTTCTCTTAATAATAAAAAAATGTTTTTATGCTCTTACACGGTTTGATTTCAAGTAGATTTAGGAGAATTTGATATTGAGCTTCTCAAATAAAATCAATTATAATATTTCAATGGTGAAACACAAATATTTTTTTCATTGTAAACTGTCAATTTGTATCATCGATATATTTATTATGGTATTTCACATCATACATTCTAATATAATACTAGAGTATACACTTATTATTATTAATTAATATCTTCAGACATATTTGCGCATATTTTACGGATAACTTCAGCGGCCAATTAATAATACATCATAGCTTGTGGATATAGTTTTGTATTGTAGACAAAGTAAAGGACAACAAGAACGCAGCTGTTGGCATAGCTTTCAGTATTTGCATGCGGTAGTTGTCATATACGAGCTGGATTCAACGAACTTGTCTTCTTCTTATACAATGCAAATTATAAGGCACAGGTGTTCAAAGACAACTATGCTAAATTGACCGATATTACACCCATATTAAATACGCAAAAAGTCACCTAACCTTAACGGATCATAACAATGAGAATGCGACACGTCTGAAATCCCGCCCTTCCTTACATTATTTATTTATTTATTTATTATTTATTTATTTATTTACGCTCCGAAGAGCTTTTTTATTTTTAGAAAGGGTCTTTTTGAGATGGTTTTTTAGACACAACAACGTGATAATTGTCTGTCGGTGATCTTAACTATTACTAGTTACACGGCTCACCGACAGAGCGGCTCTTCCCGACTTATAATCGCCTCAGTATTTACCTTAAAATCCAGGAAATCAGAGTAAACTTGGATCAAGACGATCGATCGGGATTTTATTAATATTATTCCCGATCTCCCAGTCGTAATAACCGATCAAATCAATTTAAAAAATTCTTGACTTGAGTAGGATTCGAACCTATGAGCACAGTATTAGTAGCCACGCGTCTTATCCCCTGAGCTATCACGCTGGTTAATAATTATAATAATTTAATTGAAAAGTCCATTTTATAAAAACCTATCCAGCACAAGTGTCTGTGAATAATGGTGTATATTTAGATACGCCCTTTTTCCGTAAAATGACTAATTAAAATTATACTCTAAAATGGTGTCTATCGATCTGTGTAAAATAACTTTTGGATATCATAGTTTTTTTGCATTTAGCTGTTAAAAAAAGAGAATATTTTATCATATTAAAGATGATCATTTAATCGATCATCTCGAAACTGACAATTACAGTATACGCCCTTATTCCACACAACCCTTCAATTGATCATTTAAGAGAACTTTTTTTCATTATATTCGTCATTTATGGATACGTCTTTTTTCAAATTCAGTTTCAAAAGAATATTATTTTGTAATTTCGCAATAAATCATCGGGAATAATAAAACATATTAATTGTCTGTAACAAAATGTGTCTTTGGATAAGTTGTATAATATTTATACAGTGAAAAACTATACTGTTTTGGTTATTACTGTTGATTTTCTGCTTTTATAGATACCTCTTCTACTCACTTAACAGTTTTACTTTTAAATATTAAACTATTAAAATTAGTAATATATACGAGTTATGAAACAATTTCAGGTGTAATACGGTGACTGCAAGAGACTAAAATAATGCGGTGCTTGTTGGAAACGAGACTCTCTGTCACCGAATCATTTTCAATAAATCACCAGACTAAATACAACTCTTGTACTTGCTTTATAATTAAACATTGTCTTGTGCATTCATCAGAGGTTCTCCTCCATTTCATTGTCTAAATATCCCCTTCACCTAACCCCTACCCCGATATTCTTGAATCGTCGGTATTCAAAAACAACCCCTGTAAATTCTTTACATGTCAACTCGTCATTATTCAATATTGGTTAAATAAATTCAAATGAAATTTCCTCCTAACTGGATATTAATTTTCGATGTAAAGCCTATTGGCAACAAAGTCTCGATACAATATAATGGCTGTACATTTATTAAAATAAAGCAGGCTGTGTAGAGGCACGGTTTAAATTTAGTGCAGCAAATATTAGCCTACGTGACTACGACACTGTCCCCGCTTAACTCGTCTGCTACGATAGTACTACGACACTACGCCACTGCTACGACATATTTACGACTGAACACCTTCAATGCAAACTAATTAGCTACTTTTAATCTCCTTTTTTATTATCACAATTTGAGTTTTGAAAATGTATCAATCACAATTTGCTGTCCTACTAACACCAGTAGAAATTATTCCCATATTCTATTATTTTCTATTGTCTTCGACTAGGTTTTTATCAGTAGAAATCTAATTTTTCATTTCTTGTACTTATACTTTTAAATATATATTTAGATAAAATAATAATATTAGGTATGGTTTGATTTTTTATACATTTATTATAGAATTTCTTTATTAAATATAATTTACATACAATCTTTTGATACATCATGATAAGATGTTACAATATTAAGTTTAAGTCTTTTACTTATTTTAATACGGAGTACAATCAATTGGTGAGTCATACCAGAATTTATGGGGAAAAAATACAAAAACCTAATTGTAGAACTAGGTTTTTTATATATGTATGTATGTATATATTACAATTTCTTTGTTAAGTTTAAAATTAACATTGATTGACAATACATCTTAGGAATTATACTTAGGTGTACAGAGTATAAATCTTTTTACCTATAACTAAAATGAGAATTTGCATTTTTATTTGACATGAGAGGTAATATTATAAAAAAGTCTGATGTTTATCAGTATTACATTTAACTGGATATTCTTTTAATCAATAACATAATTCTTAATAAGAAAATACAATTGCAAAATCATTGTAAATAATGTTTCTAATAAATGTTTTTCAGTATAAATATAAACTTTTCAATGAGTTTCAGAATAATCACTGTTTGGAATATTCCCGATTGTGGTTGATCGCACTTGAAGCGGTATTTGGAGAGGCGATAGTTGGCGACATGATTTTGCATTTAAATTGGTTTCCTTTGAAAAATGAATGGAATTGGGTGGAGAAGTTGACTGAGAAGGTTTGGTTCTGGTCGAAGAAGGCTGCAGCAAACCATATTTGAATAATCCGAGCAAATCCGACGTTGCGTATGATTCGCTCGTTTTGTCATTCAAATTTATATCACAACCAAAAGTTAGACCCGACAAAAAGAACTCCAGCAAACAGGATTATCCTGATAACGTTATCTTTGTCACGCCTTCAATCAAAATTTATAAAAACCTAAGCAATCACTGAAAATATAATATCATATATTATATGATGAATAACACAACATAAAGCAGAATCAGTTGCCACAAATGCCGAATAAGAACCAATTAGAGTCAAATTTGCACATTTTTTATCATTCTTTCATTAGCAGGCCATACAGCTGGATGTATAAATATCAATATGGCGGACCAAGTAAACGAGTCTAAGTGATACAACACTAATTTTTAACCACCCATTGAATGGCAGTTCGTGTGAATTCTCGATAAACGTGTACATCTCTCTTTACTAATAATTTCAGTCAATGTCATCTGCATGGTCCGCCATTTTAACATGTATTTATTTAAATTGCAAGGCCTTCTAACGGTCTTTGGCGAGTCATTAACCAAAAAAACTGATCAAGTTTATAGCAAAGCTACTACCGTCTGTACGGTGTGCGTTTACGGCGACGTATGCCTAGGAAACCCAAACCCAAACTTTACAGGAATTCCAGAAGCAAAGTATTATGCTTTGGATTGGATAACAGTACTGTATTCTTTAACTAATTATGACTACGACTAATCTCAAAATTAATGTATTATATATAAAACATGACTTTGTAATGAATTTATAAATTATCATTCTCTTTGTAATGTATTATATGTATGTATTCATATAAGTGTCAATATATTTATTGAATATTTTGAAAAACGATCAAGCGATCAATTTGTCTTGAACTACTTTTAAAATCAAGACAGTCTGTTGCTTCATTAATTTAAGTATACTAAAAAATCCTAGTTTGGAACTAAATATGAGGTGAAAATAGGCCTTGACATTGATTTAATTGAGGTTATCTTTAATACATATACTTTAGATAATCAAAATACGTTGACAATTTCAAATGTGACTAAATGTGTTTTGTTTTTTTTTCACAATTCATTGAGTAGAGGAAAGCTAGCATTAAGAGTACAAAGTGAGGCAGTAAAAGGTTGTGGCGCCCTCAGCAGGATAATGCGGTACAATTTATAGCGCCATCTTGGCCATTTATTAATTCCGGGTTTCTTTGAGACTCCTCTACTCCTCCTAAGTCCTTTTAGAAACCCGCTGATTGTTCCTACCACTAAGAAGATTATTTATTATTTAGTGCTAATTAACTGATTGTTCAGCCACCATCCGCTAAAAAATATATGTAACAGTAAAATTAACAAAATATAAACGAGCTCGTTAATTATGTGAAGGGTGGTTAATATGTGAAAACAGGGCGGAGACACACCTTTATATTATTCATCTCAATCAGCGCAAAATATATTCGTTTTAATTATTTAACTGTACATACAACGTTATTACTCCTTACATAATGAAAATTTCGAATTGGATTTATGATAAATGAGGTTTATTCATAGAGATGCTTTTTTGAGAAGGATTTTACATTTTTTTATTTTTTAGACACAATAACATGTTGATTCATTGTCCGTGGGTGATCTTAACTATTACTATTTACACAGGTCACCGACTTAAAAATCAGTATTTACCTTACAATATAGGAAATCAGAATAAACCTGGATCAAGACGATCGAACAGGATTTTTATTAATATTATTCCCGTTTAATTTATTAATATACTCCCACTCGTACCGATCGTACCGATAAAATCATTTTTTTCACTTGGGATTTGAACCCATAACCACATTATTTTTAGCCACGTGCCTTATTCCCTGAGCTATTACGCTGGTATTTTATTATTTATATATATTTTAATTTAAAATATACAATTTCGCACTTAAATATTTAACATTTCTGAGTATCAATAATCGGTAAAATAATTGAATTTTCCTTATTTTTTATAATCTCATGATTATTATCACGAGTTTTAAATTTAAAAAATGCATGGGCAAGTCCCCAGTTAAGTAACAGCTTTCTTGACAACCTTCACGATAATAGTATTACTTTATATTAATTCATCTTGTTAATTATTTCGGTTTGTTTAATGCATTAACTGTAAGAAAAGTAGTATATGTAGTCAGAAATCAACGTGTCTCAACTAAGCTGTTGCATTATCGGATAAAAGCTGCAAGATTTGCAAGCAAGTGCAATAAATCTGGAGGCTGTTCATCGACATTATTGTAAGACTCTTTACTGTGGAAACCAAGAAAGACTCACTTAAGCCTGGTTCACCTGCTTCACAGCTACTCTACTCTTCCTCTTTACTATGCAAGTCCTTCCCTCTCGTAGTCCCTGTGGGAATGCTTCTCCTATTTTTTCCTAGCTTGGCCTCAGGGCAAATCTTTAAATGGAAAAACTTTACGCCGCACAATCCAACCTAAGGAAACCTTTAATAATAGAACGGATGTCCTGGAATTTATCCGCAAACTTGTATCGAACCAATAAACTCAACCAAACTTTCAAACTAAACCATTAACACTTCTGAATGAACTAAATAAATACAATCGCATGATTTCCATAAAAATCAAATAATTAATCTAACACAATTAGGGTTTTTTGTTTTTAGACACAACAAAGTGTTAATTCATTATTTTTTAGTGATCTTAATATTACTAGTTACACAGGCCACCGACTCAATAATCAGTATTTACCTTACAATACAGGAAATCAGAGTAAACCTGGATCAAGACGAACGATCGGGAATTTATTAATATTGTTCCCGATCTTTCAGTCTTAGTAATATTACACAGTGATAAAATGACAATATGACGATATAACTATTATTATAATATGAATAATTTTGTTAAATAAAATGTTTAAAAGTAAATATATGAATAACTTTTAAATATCATAGAATACAAAATTATCAATTTAATTTTTAAAAATATTTAATATTAGTAAAGAAATTTATGTTACATTTTTTCAAGAGTTTACAAAAACATACATGTGTAGATAAATTATGTATTATCTACACATGTATGTTTTTAAAGGATACCAAAAAAATATTTTTATTAAATCAACAGTTCACTCACCAAACTATTCATATCATTTTTGATGGACTTCTTCCGTTGAATGCCCCTTTGAAATTATTATTCAAAATAAAAGTCTCGAAAAGAAGCCTATCATGCAACGTCGAGGGTGATAGAAACAAAGTTATGTTCAAATAAAAGGGTTCGTGGTTGGAGCAGATTAATCACGTCGTGAAGTCATCGGCAATAATGAATTTGTATTTGGTAGATAGTAATAATAGAATGACGTTGGTTGTATGTCAGGCAAAACGGTTAAGCGATTAATGGTACAAGGGTCGAAAATCCCGTTTTTAGGGTGTCCTTCATTGATCATGGAGAATACAATAGACTACGCCATGACACGCGTCGTAGTCTCATTGTGTTATCAAAGCCTCTTTTGTATCTCACTCGGTCTCCCGGTGGCCATGTCCAAAAAACAATAGACCTCATCCCAAGACACAAAAAAACTCACACCGATGTACAGTTAGTTGAAAAACAATCAAATTATTATATAATCGCATTTGAACTTAAAAGTTCACGTGAAACCTGATAAAAACAAATGCGTCATTTATAATTTATGTTAATTTTATACCAATTTTAATTTAACTACATAATAATTTTATAATGGTTTTGTGACATATCTACTGGCAAATAATTCTCTGCGGGATAACACTTATGTTGGCACAATGGAGAATGCCTATTGTTCTTTCTCATTGCTAGTACTAAATCTGATTCGGACCTTTTCTCTTCGCTCGAATATCAGATTTCACTTATAATTAATTCGGAAGCCCCGCAAGTCGCGGCTCCTCCCTAAATCCATCCGCCTACCCTTACCAGACTGGCTAAATCCACCCCTCGCCTCCCCCTTTACTAATTCGGATCTTCGGCAAATGGAAACATTCAAAGGAAATCAATAAGCCGATTCACCAACGTTCCATAACACTTGACATAAAAATAAAAAAACAAGATTAGTTACCGGAATAGTATTAAATACGTTTAAATTTTAATGTCTATTTAAAATTGTGACATCCTTCCCCCCGAATACAAGTTGAAAACCCTCGGTAGAATAGTATACAAGACAAACATATATACTAGCAAACATTCCTGGGTAATTTCTTACACATCTACACATACACATGCAAGACAATACGACCACGTAATAGGTTTTCTCCCCATGGCACTTGCAACCTACCCTTAGAGAGGGTTGCAGCCCCTTCTGCCTTCAGGCTCTGCTTGTTAGCTCTTCTTGTCACACGGACAGACAACCGTCTAAAAATAACTTCACAAATATGGTCACTCACCACAAACCATAACTCCAAGTTCTGTATAAAATAAATTATAAAATTAAAATCTATCTTGTTTAGTTTTAGAAAGTTTACTTGGACGAAATTTTGCGCTAGCACATTGTTATTTTATTCAAATTGAAAACAAACAAGACCCAAAACGACATGCCGGTAATTGTTTTTCTAGAACAACATTACCCTTTATCGGTTGTGTAGCACATTACTACGAAACATCGTAGCCGTTTACTTTTTACCATATTCGTTATGCTGATCATCCTTTCGGGAGTTCAGTAAACTTTCGACCGTGCTTTAACCGAAGCCATAACATATAAACGCAAACCAGTGGTGTGTAAAGATATTCTATTTAAATTTTAGCATTTCTGGTGTTTCGTTTAAATTCTTTGAACGGGTACAGTGAAGAGGCTAACGATCCGGTTCTTAATTACCGCCACCGAAGAGTACTCAGAAACGAAATTTATATCCCACCCATTTCCGTTCGAATCTCTGATCAAATCACCCCTTACAACAGTTTTGTGTATTGGTATAAAATATATATAAAAAATTTCACCAGTACTTGAACCGTGCACTAGTAAATTTCAAATCACTATAGAGTAGAATATGGTGTGTGCGATAAGATAGTTGTTAGTAGATAGATTTGTCGACTCTATAGGGTTAAGTGTAATGAAAAGCTTAGTTCAGCTCGCCAGATAACAATCCTACACTACAGCCACGTACAAAATAATTAACACAGTATATGCAAAAACAAATATTAATTAAAGAGAAATAATTCCAGTTAGTTCGCTTGTCCTGTAAGACAACATTCCATATCTAAATTGTGATCTGGACCTTATTGAAAGGAATACAAAGTGGTATTTATTGATGATAATTGTGCCTTTCTGAGGGTTGAACAGTACCATTAGTTTATCTTCTAATTCTAGTAAAGTATCTTGGAACCCTTATCCGGTTTACTACCTTAGTCAGCCACACCCATGTACTCGTACTAGCCTTAATTAATCTCCATCAATTTAAAAATATTTTAATGTAGGGGATGAAAATTAAAAATTGTACGTGCGAGTCAAAATGAAATATTGAGACATGTTGGCATGTAATAAATAATTTAAAAAAATTAATTTGTCCCCCGTTGTATTAAGTATTGTACATAGTTGGATAAGGGTCATTACTTTGATTATGGCACTTAGTCGCGGCGTTAAACTTTTAAATGCCCCTTCCCGGGCTGTGAGTAAATTCTGGCAGAGCTTTTTAGCACCAACCTCTATACAAAGCCTTTCGGTTGTGCCCCACATTAGGCTTAATTTAATTTTCGCCTTATTTATTACACTGCATTGTGCCACCTTCTGCTATTTGCTTAAGGCTTCACGTCCACCTGAGATACACACGGGTCCGGCAAATTGTTATTGTTTTCTACCTGACTCCATTACCAACACACTACATTCCTCTGTAACTTCTAATGCCACCACTAACGTCATAAAATAATTCACAAACTATACTCAACCAACAAACTTCCCTTATTACGGGCTTCAATTTTTATCATTAATATATATTTTTTTAATATTTCAGGTAAGCAGTTTTAACTATGTCAAATTTGTCGTGTCTGAGGTAAGCCCATTTAAAATTAGTTTGTTGTTATATATAACTTCCGTCTTCTAAATTGAATATTCAAAATCAAGACTATTTTTCCATAAGGAAAATGACAATAGCACATCATGCCTACTTCATTATGCAGTGCATCTTTCTATGATATTCCAAACAAATGTTGTTTTATTTAAACATAAAAAAGGTAAAGTCCATTTAGAACTTAAACCATCAATACCTCATTACCGCACAATAATTTATGATAATGGAAAACCACACGCAATGTTTAGATTACCTCAACTAAAACAAACCAACCCAATAACCAGCGTAATAGCTCAGGGGATAAGAAGCGTGGCCACAAATACTGTGGTCATGGGTTCAAATCCCACTCAAGTCAAGAACTTTTAAATTGATTTGATCGGTTATTACGACCAGGATATCGGGAATAATATTAATAAAATTCCGATCGATCGTCTTGTTCCAGGTTTACTGTGAGTTCCTGGATTGTAAAGTACATACTAAGGCGTTTAATAGGTTGGGCAAATCCCCTCTCTCGGTGATCTTTGTGACTACTAAAAGTGAAAATCACCAACAGACAATTAACACGTCGTTGTTCATAAAAAAACCTCTCTAAAAAAATCTCCTCGGGGCGTAAAATATTTAAAAAAAAAACAACAACAAAATATTATATGATTTAATATTTTATGTGCGTTTTCCCTATTACAAAATTAATTTGAATCCAATTAAATTCAGTAACATCTTCATTTTCAATGTAACCCCTGAGAGTTATTCTTGCAAATGACCGTCTTATGTTCTATAATTTCCTTTGTCCTACGCAGACGTTGCCCTTACGGGAAATCTGCCCAAATTTATCGACATCATAAATTTGACCATAGGCCAAAATTGCACGTGTCGAAAGGTTCCGTTTCTCCCTCATCATCTCCCTCGAGATCTTTAATAATATATATTTATTTATATTTAAAAAAAATGTTATATTTGAACAATAATTCCGTTAGCCGGATGAAAAATCAATTCGATTTTCTGCATTGCTTTTTTTTTTAATTCTCTCAAACGCATTCCCGCTTTGACAATTGTGTAGCACAAAGTACAAAGCCGTGTTGCGGCCAAAAAGATGAGGCAATCTAAATAACGTATACATGTGACATCGTGGCGTAGTATTGGCGTAGCAAAGTTGCTTGTGTTCGTAACGCTACGCCCGCCGTAGTAACGTAAACGTTTGGCGCTATCCTGCAAATAAAATGACTTTTTGCTCTTCTGTACACTAAATGCATCTAGTGAGCCATCACCTTTCACCAGGATTGCGTTTCTTCCTTGTTCCATTTCCTCTACTTCTTTTATCCCCCTCACTTTCACTCTCCATTTATACACTCGTATGGGGATAATGCAATATATTTATTAATAATATATCCATGTGATAGATTACATCATATTCTATGTATATGCGAGTTGTATATTTGATTGAAAGTAAGAGCTTTTATGTATATTGATGGGTCCAGTCGAAATATTTCTGGGGAAAATTTTCCAAAGTCGGTACCGGACGATGCTCTTAGAGAAAATATGGCGAGTTGTTGCCAAACTAACGCAAGCCATACATCTTCAATCGGAAAGGCATTTCTCTGAGAGCTTCGGAAATAACGAACCCTCTTTCTAGTATACCTATATGTATTTATATTATACTTATTCACAGAACCCACTTATTGAATATATCATATTAGACACAGCTTTTGATCTACACTACTAGATCGTATTTTTTATTTCATACTTCAATAAATACAATACATCTCGTATATCGTGAATAACTAAATCCAGTTACTATTATATGCAAGTAGCATTGTAGCTTATGAATACGTATTTACTATAGTATCTTGTTAGTAGCCCGCATGTTTTAAATACAATAATAAAGGAGAGTGTGTCCGTTGAAAGTTTAGCGAAGCGTGTGATCCTGGCCAGTACTCATCATCATCATCATCATGATCATGTAGCTTTGTGAGCTTTAACCCTAGACTATACGAACCCTTTGACTTTTCTCAAATTAGTTCCATTCCTCACATAGTTTGGGCTCTGCTTGAACACATAATACTATTTTAGAGTATCTGACTAACTCTGAGGAATTCCTCTTATTGTCAGGATGGATTTATATGACGAAGGCCTTTGGATATCGACAAATAATCTTTATTCTATCGCATCTTATAACAAGTTTGACTATAAATTAATATCGTATTTGAGGAGTGTGAATTTTAAATGAAATATGAGTATATACTCATTCTTGGTATGACGATTCCTAATGCTATTTTTATGAAGCCTAAAGTAAGCTAGTAGCAAGTAGGCATATACAATATTATATTCAAACATGATTTAAAAAATAATAAAGCTTTACATTTTAAACGGCGTTGGGTATAAAAAAAATAACCATACCAACACTTGTTTACGCTTATTTTGAATAATAGGTGATTTTTCAGGGTGTCCTGAAATTGACACAGAATGCAACTTTTATACAAAATACAATATCTCTATGATTTATTAAGTATACAGTATAAACTTGGGTTTATAATAAATAGTAAATGTACTCACTCTATATTTAAATTACTTGAATCTTTTAGAGGAACAAATTGATTGCTATATCTGAATTTTAAACACAATAATCCAAAATCAAATGTAAAGACTGTGGAACTATTCAACCTCCATTCCAAGTCTATACATAACCTTATATTGTATTATTTGTAAAAAAATTCATGATATATCATGGGTGAATTTTAAGATAACTATAAATTAATGATGGTTCTATTACTTATGATTTACTTGGTGTCAAAATGTAATAATGTGTATTTTTATTAGGTTGTATTCACCTGTCTGGGAGTACTTAAAAGCTTCTGCAATATGATATAACCATTTCTCTGGCCATTAATGGAAGATATTGTTGTATTTATTTGAGACAAGCACACGTTTGAGTCGTTATTGGCGGTCAAAGTTTCCGATCGTCTCACGTTCTTCAATGTTCTTCATTTCTTTAGTTTTACTTTTTACCCATTTCATCCAACGTGTCTTCTTGCTGTGTGTCGTAAAGTTGTAATCTTAGTACCTCTGCCAGTTTCCTCAAGCATCTCTTCAGACACGGCAACGCTTTTGCCAATAAAAACCACCACGAATTATTCACTCGACTGTCTTTTCTTCGCCGATAAAATTTTATATGACACGTGTTATAAATGTATTACGCACGCTCGGTACTTTGCAAGCGAAAGATTCACTCTTAATACCGCAATAAATTTCAATGTTAGGCCGAGATACATTTTATATTATTTATATCGATGGTCAAAAGCACAAGTGTAATATGTATGTACATCCCCTACACGTGTTCTGGATAATTTGTGGAATTTCACAATTACCAATCAATTTAATCATTAGGGTTTTGTTGTATTTTCAGGTATATTTTTGCACATCTTTTCCATCGAAATTACATAACGTCGACTTTCTTTGTAGACTCCTATTTTTTTTATTTTAATGCCATATAATAGGAATGTTGATTTCAGAAATATTATAAATATTCTGTAGTACAGAAAAATTGGGTTAATTATTATTTGAATAAATAAACTTAACCTCATTTTATATAAGTTTTATAAATTAAATACTTTATATAAGTATGTATCCATTTTTTTTTATTAATTACAATAAAAATGATCGTTTTATCATTTTGATCGCTTATTTATCATTTTAATTTTCAATCCAATTATCTTTATCAGATCATACATACATATCATTGACTTCATTTTCAATCTCCAAAATATTTGATTTTTAGTGTGCAATAAGTCCAGAAAATAATTGGATAATTTTTTTGAAAAAAAAAAAATTTTGAAATATAAACAATATGTAGTTTTTAGTCTGCGTCTCTCAGCTTGAATCAAATTTGGCAAAATGAATTTATGTAGTCTACAAAGAAAATCGAGGAAAACATTTTTTGAAGTATAATTTATAACTTGACATTTTTTTGGTTTAATTAATATGATTTTTATGAGCCGATTTATTCACTACTCTAATTAAAGACACCATCATCAATTTTCTTTTAAGACTGATGGATTCCATTCAGACAAGTCAGACAATAAACTAGACTCTAGTTACTAGAGGAATGTTCTGACGTGCCGTTTAACTTGTTAGCTTGTGAAGTCATTCTAGAAATTTGACTATGTACTTCTGGTTGACCTTTAATCAAAGTCCACTTGAAAGCTTCCCCCAAAGTGTTCAGTATCGATGGGGATTCAGTGTGGTTTTGCCGGTGGACATCGTGGTTTCCATTAACTTCGGTCAGGATTTCCATAATATATACTGCGATAATATATCCAACAAATTAATGTTTATATTTTCAAAAAGATTCAACGGCGTCAGAGCGTCCAATAACAATCTAGTTGGGAAAGTTTATTCCGTGGTGGTGTTAAATTTTGCAGGAAGCAGACGGCTTTTAGCTTAGAAGTTGTTGGCCATACTAAGTTTATATGTCTGGAAGAAGAAAACACTTATCCGATATTAGTTTGACCCAACATATTGTACAGTGCGATGTTGTATGAAGGAACTATCAAAAATCTACCATTACAGAACGAAGCTTATGAAAAAAGTTCACGCTTTGACAAATCACCACACTTTCTACTCTAATAACGCTTCGTACTTTAACCATAAACAATATTAACACTTTATGCTTTATTACTCTTTTGCACACCTTCGAGTTATTGCCGAAAACATAAAGCAATATTTTTATGAGTCAACAATAAATGCGCAAAAATCAAGGATACGTACATTTATAATATTAAACCAAACTAAATTGAAAGTGGGCAAAACAAAAATGTAACTAAATACTTTGATAGTAGATTAATTAATTTAATATTTTCATTCAACTACATAAGAAATGGTCTAATACAAAAATAATAGATTTACTACGCAAAATTCAGTGCGCGAAATTCTTATAATATATATCGCGCTTTTTTATATCTAACTGAAATAAAAACTCTTTTTAAAATATATACTTGGTTTTTAACAATATTATTTTTATTAAAAAAGTCTACTAATAAAGAATATTATACTCTCAACTACCATTGTTGAAAATAATCGGCTAATATTTAAACAATTCAAAGCTCTTTTGAGTATTATTAACTAAACAGTTAAAAATTCCCTTAGTCTCAGAGAACTTCTTAATATCGTTAAATAATTTAATGCCTTTTGAAGTCGTTTAAAAACCCCTTGTTAACACCAAGTTAATATTTTAAATTCAAATAGAATCCGAGCAATATTCTGTCGTTTTAATATGAAAAAAACTGCTGGAAGTTAATAAGTATATAAATGAAGGATATTATTTAACAAAAGGTCCGTAATGCGAGTTTCCGACAGTTTGTGTTAATAGTTTAATCATCAGGTTCATTATGAGTTTCTTGGGTGTATTTTAACGAGGTTATTTGCGTGGTGTTTTAATATTTGCACAACGTCACACAAAGTTTTTTTACGATCCCTTCGTTAGTTTTGTGCCGCGTCATATTTTACGGCTTACAATTTCAAACTTTACAACCGAGACGCATTAATTCTACATTAATATGTATTTTATAATATTTGGCGTAGTATTATATATTATAATGGAAACGGATGTAAGTAAAGGTGAGGCAAGCGACATCGAATCATACGATTCATTGGATAACAGGGAGGGTCACCCATGCCTCTTTTATCCCATCGCTACTACACTACACAAATATTAAATATAAATAGACGGGATCAATATGCTGATTGAGTGCAAGCCTTCATTAAAATTATTGTATATTTTTATTTAACCCATATGGCCCTTTTTTAACATTCACCCCAATATTAAATTACTTATTTATAGTGGAATTTAAAAAAAATTAGGCCTTCACTATTTTTTTTAAATATAGCGAATGGATATTTTCACCACATTGAATCTTAGCATTAATTGAATATCATTTCAGAATCATATTATATACATTTTTATTTGTATTTATTTACGCTTTTTTTTGTAAAATACCCACAAAATAAAATCTACTCAAAATATCTCAAAAGTATATATTACTTGATTAACTAAAAAAATATCTACTTGTGATATAATTATTGTGAATATCTCTTATAAAACTCATCGTTGAAAAAAAACATCAGAGACTAAATCCAAAATTAAAATTACTGGAACATTTATAAAGAGCGTGGACTTAATAAAGAGTTTAAAAAATATTTATAGTGCTTTTGGAATCGAGTTTGGGCCACCATCTTGGAATCAGCTGGAATCAGTGGTGACGTAATTAATATTTAAAAAATTTTAATTAATAAAAAAAAAAAAAAATTGCGATACCCTACCACCCCTTAAAGTATTCTCAGTGAATTTAAGTCGACCCTGTATATCAGTGGAGACTATAAAAACAATATATTTTTTGATAGTTTAAATTTAAAAAGTTGAAATAAAAACTTGAAATTTTTATTTTGAATTTATTGATTATTTTTACAAGAATTTTGTTAATGCAGTGGATGAAAAATTAAATTGTGTGTATGTATTATTTTGTTGGTTATTGAATTTTCATAAACGATGTAATAGAAAGATATTTTGTAAAATTTAACGGAATTCACGACGGAAGCAGACTTCGATAAGATCTGTCGGCGAGGAAATAGATTTTCTGCAAAAATTCGTTCCTTTAAAATAAAATTGTCCTGTATCTCCCTAAATGCTGCAGCACGCATCCTCTATAAAATCATATTTTATCGGCAAACATATTAAATTTCGGGTGAACTGGAGCATTTACAAATTTTGAATACTAAGTGCATGTTCGATAATCTGGTTTATTAATTGGCAAAAGAAGCAACAGTGGGTGAAAGCAATTAAGTTATTCGGGGCGGTGAATAGGGAAAGGTTACTCGTAGGTAAAGCCTTAATTAAAAAAGCTCTCCGGGTTGGTAGAATCAATATAGTCATTCCTCTTCCAGCCGACAGCTTTTTGTGCACTCTTTTCTGTATTTTACTATTTTTTATACTGACTAAGCTATCCAGGCTGGTTGGTTGGTTTATACATAATACAGCATTTCTTTATGAGCACGACACTGTGAAACATCAATCACTCCACATACACACACTCCTTTTATCTTTTGCCCTCAATTCCGTCATCGTTGGTTTGCTGTATATTTAATAACAGACAATCAATCGGAAAACTGAAAATGAATCGATGTGACTCATCACTTTTTACTCTATACACATGGACTTTTAATCAGTGAGAATATTTCAAGGCATTATTTATTATAAATAAATCAGTTGTAATATAATATATTTAATTGCTAAAGGTGTGTATATGTTATTATTATGTTATGTGCACAGAACCTTACTCGAAAATAATTCTCATTTGAGTACACGTATTGAAATTCTTAGTGTTTTTAAGACCTTGTGGAACTAATCAGTATGCGAATGTTTTCAATCTAAAAATTGTAATTATTTTTTTACATAATATATTAACAGCTGTTTAAAAATCTTTAATGAATATTATTCTTACAAATTTATAGAAGTATTTAAAATGCAGGTACCACTAACAGGTGTGAGAAGTTTAAAATGATTATTATTTTGTTTAAAAATATTCCATTTTAAATTTGTTTATGATAAAACTAACAGCCGTGTTAATATCGTGTTATAATCAATGGCTGAGTATTAACGTATCATATTTTGGACATTTAAAAAAATATATTCATTGGGTATCGAACAAGGCTTTAATTCATTATTTTATTATTTTCATCCACAACAATTTTCATAAACAATTTACATGAAATTGAGAAATTAATCAATTGAGAAATGAACTTCCTTCATGAAGTTTGGTATAAACTTAATACAAAAAATAACTATGTTGCATGTTTTCATTCAAAGTGGGCACAGTTTTAAAACAGAGCTTGGTGAAAATAGTTAAACAAAGCCTTCAAATATTAGAAACCTCATCCTTTCAACAGACATTCTTTATCCGACCACATGGAAATTCCACTAGGAACTACAGCAATGCTATTCCTTTCACTATCATCATCATCTTCCCCAAACCAGGAGGTAAAATCCTTCACGATCTTTAACCGCGGAATCTTACCTCTTTACTAATATTTCTACATTCCAAACACTTTTCCTATGCGTCTTACGTTAAGTATGTATCTTTTTGATTTACAGCTAAACACAATATTTTTTACTGAAGGTTTATCAATTAAAAACATTATTTTGTAATGGTTCATTGGCATTTAGTCAATGGTGATCATTAATGCAATTATTACATATTTATATACCAAACCATTTTTATAGACAATGCAATGATTGACGATGTTTAAATTATATTATAAATAAATATTTACACCAGCAATTCCCAAAGTGGACGCTGCCGCAAGTGGAAGCATAAAATAAATAAAAATAATTTAAAAAATGGTAACACTTATTACACATTTATATTGATTTAAACAATGAAATACTGGAATGTGTAGATGTCAATTTTATTATGGTTTGAAACAACTTAAAAATTCCCTCGAGACATAAAAATATCATTAGTAATTTATTGTTTGTATATATTCTAGGATTTTTGTTCAATTTGTGTAAATCCTTTAAAAATCCTCCTCTATTATTTCAATTTATAGATGTAAAATAATTTTATTTTGAACAAAATTTAAATAAGGAATCAATAAAATGTTATTTTTAATTAAATGGCAATATGTGAGATATTTAATTCGATAAAAATAGGAGCAGTGGTCGATGATGTTATTTTGTGATGATTGTATGAATTTGGCAGTAGAGGAATTTTAATTAGTTTACGGTTAGATAAGAGGAGGTGGCTAATCGATCCAAAGGGGTAGTGGAAATATGGCATGGCAAATGCGGGTAGTAGAGCCGAATTTTCCGTTGCGCTGAGCAGAGAGTGGGTGGTAGTATATAAGGGGTGGTACACCTTTTCAGCCACCCTCCCCTAACAGGCGTCGCGAATTTTCCACGCCACAGAACGCTATTATCGTAATTTGATAACACCCATATACACGACGCCGCGACGTCTTTGTGCCCACAGACCGACAAACTTTTCTGATTCAATATCGCTCATCATACTTTGCCACCCCAAATTAACTATTCATATAAAAATACCATCACGACCGCTGACCATACGAATTGGCACCATTAAATATTTTATTATTCCATCTAGACTAAAAGATTATCTCATGCATTGAATATCATTCGCTTGAACTTTTATCTATAGAAGCGTCATGCAATATTTTCTTCATACATTTGAATGTGCCCAGTCACTAATACATATGCATGTTCTAAACCCTATAAATATTCACTCACACATAAGAGAGCTGCGGCCACATGGAAAATATAGTCCCTAAACTCCGAGAGCAACAAGGTGTTTCTTAAAAACATCCACAATGATCATGTAAATTGTTTACATAGTGACATATTATTTGTCCTTGAATATATTGAGCAACTTTTAATGTTGCACTTTACCATATGAAGTCAAATACAGTGTAATGTTATTAAAACGATCGACAAGTGACAGTTAAACGTATGAGCGGTAGAAGCAGCGCCCCAAGCGACAGACACGTGAAACCTTTGGTGCGACATTTGACGTCTTTTAAGTATTTAATAATAATGAAAGCCTTATGTGTTTATTTATTTGTACAGATTCATGATCATTGACGTAGAGCTAATGGCAAAATATTTAATGTGCTAAGAATACATATAAAGCTCAAAAATCCAGTTCGAATCGAGTAAAAGCACCGTACATCTTCTTTGAAATCCGCCTTTTATAACTACTTAGAATTAATAGAATCAGTTATTGCCAATATTTAAAAAAACTGGATTTGGAAACTTTTGAATCTGAATCCCTCAATTACTTATATAAAAAGCAACTATGGATTCATTTAAAAATTGCTTCGAAAGAGTGCTTAATTTCACCTTTTTAGATGTAATGTTTGAATAAAATGAACAAAAGAGTGTTATTTTATTAAGTTAAAAAATTTCGAACTAAAATAATAATAATACAAGAAAACCCAATCGAAAATTATAAAAAGTAATATACTCCTTTCTTACAAAATATCTAATAATAATGTTACATAGAGACCTTTAATTATTGTAAAGCACTATTATATATTAATTATCATCTGATTTTGATTGAGACCACAATTCCACTATTTATTCACGTACTAATCTCATTTTCCAATTTTACAAAAGTGACACAACTAAATGGCATAAAAATGTGCATTTATTATTAAGATTGATTATACTATTTTTCACAATTTCATTAATATTGGAATGAAAATTAATTAAAATCCAATCATGTAATGAGTAAAGTTTGAGCAACTGTGTTGTTTTGCTTTTGCTTACTGATACGACCCTTAAGTTGGTGCTGCGATTTTGGCTTAATTTGGGAAGAATTTAATTTATAAGCACACCATATTGCTCGTCTCTAATAAATATACAAAGTTTTCACAGTTAAATAACAATTCGAGGACAAAGTTTGCGTCCCCGCGGATAGCTTTTACACACATTAATAAAATATTATGTTTTATATTGGAAGTGGGCCACCTTCAGTGCATATTTAAGCTAAACCTGGAAAGAAATTTACATAATTTACAGTTGAAGAAGATGCTGAAAGTCGCTTACTAACGAAGAGCACACTTTACAGACCGGATATATTTCACATGCAACTTTTTACACAAGTGGCCTTTTGCTAAAAGCCTTACTTTCGAATAATCTCCCCTTGAAAGCATCTTAATTGGTACCACTTGCATGTTTTTAAATTTAATATATTACTAAGCAATATTAAGGAATTTCACAAAGTCTTATATAAATAATTAAATTTCGAGGTTATCATAATATCACTGAATAGAATGCGTGATTTTTTATTTCATATTTTTTGTTATAATAAATAAATTCCTCCTCGATTATGTGTATATTTATGAAATTATTCATATTTAAAAAAAGTGCATCCCAATAAATAAATGGATTATAAAGGTGTACTTAAATTAACTGAGAATATTTTATGGGGTGGTAGGGAATCGCAAATATAACCGATTTTTTTAAATATTTTTATTATAAATAAAATATCACAAAACAATTTAAAAATATTAATTATGTATTTGACACACACAATACAGACTCGATAGTCACTACTGAGTATTTCACAGAAACAGCTGATAACAAGATGAAGGCCCAAACTCGATTCCAAAAGCACTTACACAAAATTATTTATTTTAATTTTCAATCAATAATAAAAATATTTAAAAAAAAACACTATTATTTATATTATTACTACTTATAGTCCATCCTGTATATAAATTTCAGGAATGTATTTTTTCCAATAATATTTTGTTTTGAAAAATAGGTAATTAATTAAACAAAAAATGAGGGAAAATTGTCCATACAATTCATTGGCATGTACATTTTTTAAGATGTTTTTTAAATATGTATAATATTTTTTATGTGTAAATTTATCGGATACACGGTGCAAAAAATAAAATTTTACCTATCCTTTGAAACAAGTTTTATGAAATGCAAAATAACAAATCAAATTACGATTCAATACGCAGCTTAGGTTTTCCAGTTTAAATTCACCCAGCAAACAATTTTTTTACACTTCAAAGCAAAATTTTAAAATACATCAAGCGTCTTAATGAAAAGTGTTGGATTCGTTATATAAATGGTTAATTTTTTTGGGGTGATTTTATTTTAAAATCAAGCATGCATTTTGCAGTCAGTATTTTATCGACAGAAATGCTTTTTGTTATTTGAGGAGAGTATTTTTTCGTAAAATTTATATTTAATATAAAAATAGTCCCACAAATACACACATATTCTTCTTCCACTCTAGCTGTGTGCATTTTTATTCCTTATTTAATTACATAATCTACGTAAAATAATACAAAGCCCTGCAAATGTTTAGCTTTCTCTGCATACATTTTGAATACTGATATTCTACTATTTATTTATTAATTTCTTGTATAATTTACCAATAATTGTATTAATACAAATCCAGTATTGTTATCATATGAGCTCCCAAATTATTTATATGATAAAAATACATTTATTAAGAAAATTATAATGGTAACAGTAATAAAGACAATCTGGTGGGTGTTGTGAAATTAATGTTTCGTCGTTATAATATTGTTTGGGAATACATATTTGGAAAAGTCTATATGAAACGGAACTGAATATAAAAATGTACACATCCTGGCAGGAATCGTAGCTTTGCCTCAGGCTTTTTTATACGACTAGCAAACATTTTCACCGAAACGTTACTATATTTACACGACTCTTCTGTATTTTTATTCCCTGTTTAAACGGTAGCCTACTCCAATTTGTGAGATGAAAATCTGTAGCACATTCTCGGTCCACTTCATATTAGACACAACCATATATTACATTGCGATAGAATCTAAAGCGATATATTTAATAAGGGGAAGAATCATTCCACTTCGACTTTACATGACATATTTTATTTTATTTAGCGCTACATTCATTGAATAATTAATTATATCATATTCGTAGACGCGTGCGTAGCTGGCGTAGCGTAACAGACTACGAACAATTCTACAAGATATTCAATCATCCCCTTATGTATTTATTTTGATTGGAAACGCAAGTGAAGGCATTTTATAAATACACATATACATATACTATCCTTCAAATAGAATTGTTAATTTTGCTTCATATAAATATACAGAATACTTCTTGAAGACACTTACAAATCCATCATTTTTTTTATTTTAATAACCAAAAGAAATTTGGATTGAATAATAATTACAACATTCTCTAATTTTACATTTTTCATATATAAATATAAAATATGCATATATTGTTTATGAATAGCCTCGCATTATTGATAAGGGGTGAACACCCCTTCACATTCACGTCATGTCACGCGGTCGGATATGAATTTTTTTCTGGATATAATATGAAATATATATTATTGACAGGCCAAAATCTATCAAGTTTGAACGGATGGACGGGCTTCTAACAGATGGACGGATATCACGGGGTAGTTTTCCACACAATTACACCCTCCCTCCCTCAGGTCTTATGGGGTGAAAGCGACACAACGCCTAAAACAAAATTACACCACCCCCTACTATTTCACCATTTCAAACACGAACCGCCAATTTGTTTTACAATCGTTACAATCTAAAGTATTAAATAACAAGACGCCGTCAAATCTTACAATCCATTGATCTGATTTGAGAAAGAAGTCGGTGATTGAAAATGATTAAATCAAAACTATTTTCTATTTTTTATATGTGTACGTTCAGAAATGATTTTAAGTAGTTAATCGCCACAGTTTTTACCATAAAATCTATGAAATTGAAATAAACTTAAATCGAGACAGTTTATCGGTATTTTATTAATATCATTTGCGATCTTCCAATCGTAATTAAAAATTATTAATGATTGTTATTGAACTCATGACCATAATATTTTTAGTCTTATCCTCTAGTTTTATAGTTATCTTGTTTATTTTTTTTCGGTGTTACTATTTCATTATTTTCAATACATATATAAACTAACTATTCAATGTCACAAAAAAATTATTATTAATTATACTGTTTAATTATTTGACTTTAGAATTTATAGTTATGTGGATCGTAACCGGTGGATGCATTTTTTAAACATTTATCGCAAGATATGAATACAATCCATTATTTAATATTAAGTAATATATAATCTTAATTTAGCCAGTTGCTTATGATTTGATGTAAAAATAATTTTTCAGTCCTTTTTGCGACATGAATGCATTTTAATCCTAAAGAGATAGAAGATTAGAATCAATATCAAAATTTTTAAAAACATATTATTGCATACATTATTAAACCGATTTAATATTAAATTCTATTACCTCTCCTGTATGCATACAGAATGGCTTGCAGGCCAGAATAGAGATATCATTTCTAATAAAAGCCAGTCAGATAAATATTATATACTTTTGCAGTCTTATTCTTTTCGGTATTCCTTATATAAACGTCTGTCTCATATCAGATTAGCAATATAAAACAGTAAAAGAGAACCTAGACTATCGGGTTGTACTGTAAGAGAATCGTGGCCTGCATTTTTCTCAAAGAAATTCGATCACATACAAACCTGTCTGGACATTTATTACAACGAATAAAAATATTACCGACTTATATCACAATGCAAGTAATAAAATATTAGTTGAATAGTGGCGTCAAATATTCAACCAATAAAATGGCGGCATTATTTTGGTCTTTTTTGCGGCAAAGCTCTTCGGGTTTCGTATGTAATTCGTTTATCTTTGCTCAGCATTTCTGGAGCCCAAATTTATTTCCCATCCACTTTTGCTCCCTTTTTGATTTGCGCTTTATTTCATTTCGCATTTCCATTCTGTGGTCAGCGCCGCTCTATTCCCTCTGTTTTATTCCCCGATCCTATTTTTAACCACGTCTTATTATTTTGATATTTAAAATAAAGAAATTTGGGTTGAGACTTTGTATATTGGAAGTAAGGTGGAAAACATTTTAAATCCTTTTAGCCTTGTCGAACGGTTGGGTTTAGTGGGTGATCTAAATGGAATTCGTAATTCGTTAAGAGTGTCTGTAACGACTGATGCTGATGATAATAGTTGATGGAGGCTTCTTAACCAAACCGAAAGTGGTCTCAGAGACATTCCCCCTCGGATTATGTCGTTAAATGCAAATTAGGCTAATGAAGGTTCGAACCGTTTCCAATCACCTACCTGCAAAGTCAAGACATGTTTGCTTTGCCTTTTATCACATTTTATTCCGACAGTTTAGACATGATTTGTAATTCTAAATTATCTCTTTTAGCAGCCCTAACAAATGCACAACAAATCGTAAGTAAATACGTCACCAAAGAGGACAAACTGTACCCAAATACTTTTCTGAGAAAGGGAGCTTGAAATTTATCTTCGGTAAACTCTATTTGCCTGAGAACCCTTCTGCCCTTCAGATAACAATACATCACAAAGTTAAATTCGTTTAATTTACAAAACTAATTAGAGTATACATTAATATGTATGTATTTTACTCAACAAAAATGCATAAAATATTCAGGGCTCATGTTTAATTGTGTAAGAATCAGGCGACTGGTTCTGTTCTTTTCTAAGGCAATCGAATCTCCATTAAACAAGACATTTGTACAAAATTGTTGTTTTACGGCAGGAAGACGCTACAAACCCACCCTTATTTCAACCCACCCCTAACTCGTCCAATGCCTTTTAATGTCTCGAACACTTTGTCACCGGTATTTATTTTTAAGACCTCTTTTTCAGTCTGGCGATACTTGTATACAACATATAAAGATACTCATTTTACTTACGACAAGTGATCGTTACAAATTGCTTCATTAAATAATTATATATAATAGATAGATTTCTTAAAAGCAAAAGTAAAAAAATGCTGTAACAAATAATTTGACTTGAAATTGAAAATACATAACCGGTAAACGCTCTTTTTAACATTCAAAGCAATATTTAATTGCTAAT